>MPNW01000190.1:127185-189529 GCA_011800805.1 Hirudo medicinalis | reverse complement strand
GTCTTACTGATTCCTTCTTGAAGTATTGTTGAGGGTGACATGATGGAATAACTGGTGAATGACCATCAGTGGATGTTTCTTTGACAGCTCTGAAGATTCATTTGAGTGCAACTGCAAGGGATGAACTTCTCAAGTTTCCTGGTTACGTCATCGAATTGAGAGGTCCTACTGAGTTGAAGGTACATCATGTTGTTTTGCTTAAGATTTATTTATACATTAAACTTATTTCTACAATCTGCTGCCAGAATATTAATAAAGCTTTAAAGTTAATTGAAATGTTAATAATGTCAATATTGTTAATGAAGTCATTACCGGGACCCGTTTTCTTTATTATCACATGGCCTAGAAGAAATTTACTGTTACTTACCAGTTTTTTAAATATTTGTTTGTTTGTTTGTTTTTAGTTGTCATTTTATTGCAATTACGCTACAATTTCCATTCTTTAATCAACTAATAACTCACCAACTACCTTTCATTTCCTGCAGGGGAAAGGAACGATGATCACATATTGGTTGTTAAGAAAAGAAAGTAATGCTTAATTTTTCTTAATTTATTGAAAACATTCCAAAACATTTTGCACTTCGATGTTTAGGAAAATAACTTTAGGTTACTATAACATGTTTCCACTGCGCGATCCAGTTAACCCAGGAGTTTTTGTTATTAAATAAAATTAAATAAAAATGTGATTTTATAACTTTTTTTAAGACTTTGGCTGTCCTGTCCCTTGCACTAAACTTGCTGCGAATGCATTAACGATTTCATGACTCACTAACAAATGTCATTTTAGTGATGTCATTGAAACTTTATATCGAGATATAAATAACTGTGGAAGTTAATCAATAAAATCGTTGAAAGTAAGTATTGATCAAATTTTAACTCAATGGCTTTCTGACAACATGTCCATGATGCCTATAAGTTAACTAGTAATATTATTATTATTTTTATTCTTATCTTTTATCCTAAACTGGGCCATTTTCCCTTGCCAAATGTCCTGATTTTTAGTAGCAAATCGTGAAAAGTTTTTGTTTAATTTTGAATCTTTTCCTTCAGTTTTAATAAATTATCTGGTAGTTCAAGGAACTCAAATCTAGTAAGATTAATGTAAGTTTGGTGTCCAACTACAGACGAGTAAACCTAATCGCTACAGTGTTTAAAATAATGGAGAAAATAATTAAGGAGACCAAAGCATCTAAGACTTCAAAAAAAAAGCTCTAGAAACATTTAGTGTGACTGACAAACTGGTTAAAAGATAGGATAGAACAGGTAGGAATGGGAAGAATGTGCTCAGAAAGACAACCTGGATCAGTTTTGAGTCCTGGATTGTTCTGCATACACACAAACGATTTGGATGATGGAATACTGTGTAATATATTCAAGTTTGCTGAAGACACTAAAGTATATAGGAGAGTCAGAAAAAAGATACACAGACTTCGGTCTTCTTAACCTTTTTAGGACTTTACCTACAAAATTAACTATTTAAGCTCCACAAAAAATAGATAAAATTTTTATTTTGTTTCAATTTGTTTGAAAGCTCACTGCTACTCTAAATTGAAGTTAGAGAGGATAAATTACACCAATAAAGCTGAATGAAATTATCTCTCAAAATCTATAATTGGATGGGAATGTATAGCGAAATAGAGTCTTTCCCGTGTAACCTCATCAATATCTTCCCCTTTCATGGACTTGACTAAATCGTCAATCATGTGTTCGTGGTGCTTCGACACAAACAAGAAGGGACATTTTTTCAGCGCGGTTAGAAACCACCACGGTTTGAAACTTCCACATTTTGATTCACAAAGAAACCTCTTGCTAAGAAAACGCCTTGCTCCAGAATGTCCATTCCTAAATATTCCACCCTCAATTTCCTCGATGTCTTTATCTATGTTTAAAATTTCGTTACACCTCAGGAAAGCATCATGTACCATGGACATCACATTCAGAGTCTTGAGAAAATCATCATAAAAAAGAAACTTTTCGATTGTTAAATCGGGCTGATCTTCGCAGTTCAACTCATTTAATTTCTCACAAATTTGCTGCTTATTCGAAACCTTAACATTATCCGAGAGATTGCTACTTGCCGATATATAAGGTTCGATATCATTACAATGGCGTCTGTCAATGAGTATCATCAAATCATTCAAGCATTCACATTCATCAATGAAATATAGGCAGTGATGATAGTAGTTAAACCAAGACATTATCCAACTTCCATACCAGTCTGTCAATACACAGTCTTTCAGATTTGCTTTGAGAAAATCTGAGGCACGTTGTAATCTCTGCTCCTCGTTGTGGGCAGAATGGAAGTATTGAAATAAATGATCAACAATAATATGGGGTCCACGAGAAACGTACATCAGCAGTTCAAAGTAAGTCCCATTGAAATTTGTCTCCTGTAGTTTTTCTAGTGTTTGCTTCACCTCCACATAAGCTTCGTGTTGTTCGAGCATTTCCAAGATGCAAGTGCTTTGACGGCATAACCAGGATGCCAATCTCTTTTTCTGTGAATGTTTGGGTTCAGGGATATTTTTCAACTTTGGTAACCATGTCAATGACAGGTATTTCGATTTTGAGACGTGACGCATCTCATGTGCTTTCGTACCCAGAAACAACTTCAGAAATTTCACAGCGCGACAAACCTTCATCCTATTTTTAATGGAATCGGTGATAGAATCAAATACTTCTCTAGCCAGAAATGAATTGCCTGGAGAATGTTCAATGAACTGAAGATAGACTTTATCGACAATGTGATAACATCGCTTTTGGTTCACCCAGTTGTAAATCATGAGGAATCGTTTGTAACACATCTTGACAAGATATGCAATGGATTCCTTTGTGTATATTTTCGATGTATTTGTAACTGTTATATTTTCGCTCGGATACAATAAGTCGTCGATTGCATGGAGGCTAACATCTGATATGTCAGGTAAAAAGTTACTCAAAGTCACTGAAGTTTGTTTAAATTTCTCAAAACACTCTTCTGGCTTAATGTGATTTTCCTCAATGTTATCAATCAGTTCATTCAATGAATCGATCACCCATTCTAATTTCTCTCTCTGTTCCTCAGTCATTCCAATGCTGTCTAATTCATCAATGTCATCTTCCCAGGTGGAATAAACTTCCATAACTTTAATTATGTCAAGATTATTATTTTTGTTACTTTACAAATTGCTAATAATTGTAGGTGATGATGTTCTTGATTTTTATTTAGCTCATCAAATGTTTTTTTTTGCGCTGGACTTAAAGTTGGTTTAATAAAAAAAATACTAAATGTAATTCGAAGCAAAAATTAAAGTTTACAACCGGATTTTAATTAATTAATTTGTGTAATTTAAATGAACATTTATCAAGAAATTGATTAATCAATAATTTACAAAATCGTTATAAAAATAAAATATGAAACCTGCGTAACAAGAATTAATTTAATTCATTATAAATTATTATCATAATAAGTAAAAAACGTAACTCAGCACATGTTATTGCAACGACGGACATGTTAAAATGAAGCTGTGAATAACTAATTGACTCTGTTGAGGAGGAGATAGCCTGTTATTTGTGGAGAGTGTTTTGCTGACAATACTAGGTTAATTGAATATTACAAATATTATAGGAGATTCATTTCAGTATTTTTACTCTTGTTTTACGACTTAATTACTGATTAGTTAATATTAACGTTGTAAGCAGTTTCATTTGATTTTGTTTTAAATTTTCCAGCTCAAGTATTTTTCTGCTTTTTTTTTCTGCATTGCCACAAGCGCTATTGGGAAGGAGCGCTATATAAGTGGTTAACAAAAAGCGCCTCTGACGCTATGCATATGACGCCATGTAAATGAACTACATTTACATGTATATTATCGGACAATAAACTGTAAAGTAAATATTAGATTACAAATCTTTACCTATTTTTTTTATAGAAATTAATGATTTTGACTTTAACGAGCTGAATCATCCCTGCAAAGAAATTAATTTTGTTAAGTTATTTGTCAGGGTAATACAAACTTGCTCAATGACTTACCTCCTCCATTTTCTAAACATTAAAGGAAAAAAAATATTGATTGGTGAGAGATGTTGGAGTAAGTTAGATTTAATGGTGCTGTAAATCAGTCACTGCGTATATCCTGGAATCTTCCCAACAAATGGAATATGTTAATTCATCAGTTTTATAATCAGGATACCATTACTCTGAAATGTGCACCACAGCTATTGTTAAAAAAGTTTTGATAATGCTGCTAATGTAATTGCTTATGTTCTGAATTTAATCAGACATTTTAATTATTTTTATTCGTTAATGTTAAACAAAAAATTGTTGGTAAGTAATTATTTTTAAACCATCACATTTTCAATTTCAAAAATTTAATAAAAAAATAAAAACTGTTGCTGTAGAGAAAGCTCGATTTCGCCTGTAGTTGTGACTTTCACTGATTATGATAAGCTAATCCCAAGTACCAATAATTCTAGCGCTAAGGAATGTACCATGTTTAAAGCTTTCCGCTGATTTCTTTATCGGTGTCCCTTGTTCTGATATCACTGGCAGCGTAAGACATTTCTTGGATTCATATCCATTTTATCATTGGTTATTCTGAACTTTTCGATAAGCCTCCTTTTTGTCTCTTTGCCAGTGCAGTCATTGTTTTTCTTGATCTCTCCCCGTGGCTTAAATCTCTGATTCCTCTTAATGTATCGCTCTTTTTTGCATTTTCTTTAACATTTCAATATCTTGAGATGTGGATCCCACGCAGATGCACTACATTACCACTGACTTATAAAGTCCCATTTTTCTTCTGTCTGGCCCTCCTGACGATTTTCAACATTGCCTGTTGGCCTTTTTATCACCTCCTGTCTGTTTGGAACCACAAGAATGGCTTCATACTTCTCAGCATGAAAGACCATTTGTCACCTTTCTGACCCCTCACACAGAATATTCAATTATTCTGACTTGCTTTCTACCGTCACTTGCATTAAATTCAGGAAGCTTTTGAATTTGAGCCAAACGAATCATAATATCAATCAAAATAATTGTATTTTGTCTGAATAACAAAAACTGTATTTCTTTTGTATTTTTTGAGAAAACATTTGTCTAGCATCCCAAACAAACTACAATAATTAACAATAACACAGTTCTATAATTACTTCATGTGGTTTGAATTTATTGTTTATTTTTATAACTTTGATTTTTGTTAACATCGGAAAAATTCTTCCAAATTGAAAGTGGTTGATTTGTCTGATTTCTTAACTACAATAAAAAAATATTAATAAGTTAACAAACTATTAGATTAGTAACAAGTTACCAGGACAATTTGAATAGGTATACTCAACAACAATAATCATTTAAAATCAATAATTGTTAATATCAAAAGTTTGGCTAAAATTTAATGCTGCGTCCAAGAAAATATTAATTGATTTACTTGTAATCGTTGTAATTATATTAAAAATTATAATTTTCAGGATTTTTGCCGACCTTTGGGACCGTCGATCTCAAGTTTCAGTTTGTTAGCCAATGTTTTATTCAAATTCTTCTTAATGAAATCCTGCATTAGTGAGAGGACTCTGTTTTTCTTGAACTGAAAATATTTAACCTTTCAATGGTATCTGTAATGTTATCATCCATAATACTTTGCAAAAATAATGATGATGGTTGTTGTTATTGTTATTATTGATATTATTATTATTATTTTATTAAATTATGATTTGAAATTGGTAACGATTAGAAAGACCAATTAAGGCAGTAAAGACATTTGCAGCGTAATGCGTCAATGAAATGTCATCATGCCTTCTTGGAACTTATTATTGAACTTTTCATTTATTAATTGTGTTGCATAACATTGCTGGCATCATATAATATTATTATTTATAATATTATTATTTATAATATTATTATTTATTATAAATTTTTATTACATAACCAATGTTCCCCAAATTGATTATTCAAGAAAAGCATACCAATTCATCTCGTTGCCACGCTCCTGCGATATTAGATCCGTACTTTAAAATAATATGACGCATTAGTAATCATTAAGAAAAATTATGTTTTAATAAAAATATTTATTTGTATTTTTAATAAAATTCCATTTTTTAGAGTCCACTTACCGTCGTACGATTTTCGTCCACATAGACACAATAACCCTATAAAAATTTAATTAATTGGAATTCCTCTTAAATGAAATGTTCTCTTTTTTTTTATTTCATCGGACAATCGAAAACGAAAATACAGAAGCACTAGTAGCAGCATATCAAGGTATCAAATTGTCCGAAAGGAGAAACTCCCGCTCACGGACGTCCTAACCTAGGTAACTCAGTTGGACTAAATTTTAAAATGTTCCAACATACTGAGTAATATTTGATATTATTTGGAATAATGGATAACAATAACAGCACAGCAAAATGTTTGTGATATTTAGGCGCCTCTGACGCTATGCAAATGGCGCATTATAAATTAACTATTATTATATTTCAAACTTTTAAACTGAAACAAACCTGTTTGCGGATATTTTCTCTAAGACTGCACAGAATGAATGCAATTTTCCTGAATATTATTAAATATTAAATATATTAATATTTTATCCATTGTTGAGTGAAATTTATTCAAAATCAATGAAATCATCGAACATTTCCCTCCTGAAAGATTACTAACATTATGAACTCGGACCTGCATTCGTCACTGTTGAAATAATTGTACAAACTGCTCCTGAAAATTAATTTGACGAATTAGTGATCCTTATAGCGGTAATAATAATTTCCAACAACATTAAGTTGCGATTTTAAATAATATTATTAATGTAATATATATATATATATAGTATAATAATACTAATGTAAAATGTTTTATAAGATTAATAAGGACAAAATCATTGATGTACCTTAGGTCATCGCAATAAGGGTGTCTCGCAAAAATCTGAATTATGTTCTAAAAATTTAAAAAGTTTGATTAAAAAGTTATCAGTGCTATCAGCACTTGTTAATACACAATAATAATAATAACAACAACAACAATAATATTAATAATAACAATAATAATGATGATGATAACAATAATAATAATAATAATACATATTTTTATTAATTTAGCTCACATTCTCCATCCTGTCTGTTTGATCAACTGGTGTCGAGCAGACGAACGACAAGAGTTCTTCACCCCAAACAGGTCTGGAAAATGGACACTTTGCGTTAAATTCACTGTTGCTTATCAACGTTTCAAATGTCCTTTTCACCCGATTATTGAAAACCTGCATAAAGAATGAGAAACTTTACGAAAATTAATATTTAATTTTTAAATAATTTAATTATTATTTAATTTTCACGTATTTTAAGTTTCAAAGTGAGTCAATATGCTGTGTGATTGGAGCAAATGTTATCAAATCAAATTGTAATCGAATTAGTATTCATTAACGATTAAACTATTATTAAGAACTAATACTGAATCCGTTAATTGTTCACCTCGTTTGCCTGAGGGATAGTAATTTCCCTAAAGAAATTATTGATCCCATAAAGGTCAAGTTTTTTTAATCTTTTTCCAAAACGAATGTCATCCCTTCAAAAATGAATTGAATTATTAGACAAAGATTTTAAAACATAAAATGTTATCAAATAAAATATTCAAAATGTATTTCTGGATTGTGGTTTTAATGCATTAACTCTGTAAAATAACCTGTTAATCATCGACATAGAAATATCCAGGTTCTCCAGATTACTCAATTTAGTCAGCATGTTGGGAATAATGGGCTTATCAAATCTCAGATCAACATGTCTCAGACACAGTGTCCTGCATAAGAAATTAAGTTTATTAAACATTGCGGTATTTTCAAAGATACTTTAAAGTTACTTCAGGTTTGTCAAATTTCCCAATTCTTCAAAACACGTTTCAACTTCATCAGGTGTAAAGTAGCAGCAGGAAAGAGAGAGACACTCAAGATTCTCAAGGGATTTTATAGAATTTATCATCGCTCTATTGACAAACTGATTTTCTATTTTTAATATTTTTAATTTATCAGATTTGTGCCCAAAATCCAATTTAATTTCTTCCTCAATTTTCGGAAATCCAAAACTTAAATGTCTTCTTAGCACCAAACGTCCGAGCTTTGGAAAGTCCTTATTGGAAAAAAACTTGATATGCCTAAAATTCCAAAGGAAACTGTTTAATTAAAAACTCCACGAGCATCGATGTCATTGCATCAATTCCTAGGACTGACCCATATGTATAAGAAATGTTCAGTGACATTAGGGTCTCTCCCAATGCGCTAATGTGTTGAATTACACCGTCATCAACGCATGGGACATGTAAGGACAGATTTTTAAGGGGATATTTTATATTTCCAGCAAAATTCAGGGCTTTATTGCTGTCATTTATCAAAGATACTTTTATGTTTTCCCAGCGCAATGCATCTCTGAACAGGAAACATCTCTCAAGATCCCCATACGAAATTAACCAGCACAATTCTTTACTCTTTGCAATGATTTCCTCGAACAAGAACGGTGGAAGAAACACATGTGATGCAGTTGAATGATCTGCCAAGTTCATTTGCCAAGCAATTATTTCAATGGTTTACGGTATAAAATATTCACATCCAATAATATTAAATTGCGATCACCACACGACCTTAACACCTAATTAGTATTTATTAATATAAATCTGAATGCATTTTTGCCAATATTAGCACGAGGAACATTTTTATTTAAACAAAAAAAAAGGCGAATGTTTTCTTAAAAACAAATGCAATTTTGCGATTATTAGGAAATCATTAAGATTGCAATTAAAACTAAATTTAAATCAGTGCTATTTAAATGCCAGTTAAATCAAACCTTCTAGCTTGGCAAACACCCCAGAGAAGTTTATGACGGCATATTCCAACATCGTATTTCGTAAACTTTTGAGATTCATCTCTGACCAGATGTAGTTGAAGTCATATAAATGAAAATGAACATTTGCCTACATATTTGTTTTCCATATAACCAGTTCTTGAAAGATTCTCAATTTAAAAAAAAATTAAATTAATTTATAAAATTTTTTATTTCAAATCTATAAAAATAAAAATGAATGATTGCACGTTTATGAGATCGATTGTTTTGATTTTTTTTTTTCCATTTAATCATTTAACCAAAGCAATGCATTGCTGCGGATCAATCTGCGGTCTTGTTAAAGATATAAGATGTATTAATCAAAATTAATAAATTAAATTATATTTACTCAGTTTTATAAACTTATTAGTAGATTTAAAAAGTTAGGATATTTATTTATTTTCCAATTAAAACAATCGAACTCACAAACATACAAACATTCATTTTTATTTTTATTTTCTATAGATTTGAAATATATATTTTTACAGATTAATTTTATTTTATTTTATTGCTTCTTAAATAGGGAATCTTTCAAGAGCTGGTTATTTGGGAAACACACACATATGTAGACAAACGCTCATTTTTATTTATATAGATTTTTTGTCAATTTCGATGCAGTTGATAATAGACTTAACGAGCTGCTCTAATCTAATATAAATAAAAATTTGAATCTTTTGCTTTTTAAATGATTGCAAAGATGCTGAGAAGTATTTTTAAATTGAATTTAATATTATTGATGGGCTACATAAATATACTACTTTTTATCAGTAAATGGAGTGCAAATCCGTGAATTATTAATTGAATAACCGGCAATCTTTCAATTCTAAGATCCTCCAGATTGGACATCGAAATGGAGGTCGTTTGAGTAAATGAGGTTTTATAAATGCATTTGTGCGCTATATAAATTTAATCACTAATGACTGCAACAGTGTCGTGCAGGTTAGCTGAATGGTTAGCGTTCATGCATGCGGCGGTAATGGTACTAGTCCTGTCTAGTTTCTGCCTTCATTGCCAGGGAATGCCCTCGGGCTGGGTGCTACATAAACGGTGGAGCGATTAAAAAGTGCCTGTTCGGATACGTGGGACGCAAAAGATCGGCTAAATACAGCCACAACGACAATAATAGACAAGTGGGTGACAAGTGCGGCTTACACATGATCTCAATTGGCAGCCCGCACGAGATGAACTTACATCTATTAACCGGTCCTACTATGTCACACCAACGGCTTAGGAAATTAATGGTCATTTCTATTAGCGGAAGCATCGGGACAAGGTTTGTCAAAGAATAGAGTAGCCACAAGAAGCCAGCAATAGTCAGGCGCTCGTAGTGCCTTGAAAGCCGATTCGGATACATAAGGCACTCAAAAGGTGAACTGAATGCAAACGTCCTTTTACCAGGACAATTCCTTGATGGCCATCCTCAATAAGGTCCCATGTTTAAATCGTTAAACCCCTTTCCCTACCTCCCCCAAAACGAAGCCCTTATATCTTGACGTTTATTACTTGTCTACATTTTATCGTTTGGTCATTCGCGTCATCATCCACTCTCATTGTTTATGGCAACAGTCGAAATGTGTCATGTTCGAAACCCAGCCTGCACTGCCACAAGTGCCAATGGTTAACAAGAGGCGCATCTGATGCTATGCGTATGGCGCTATATAAATGAAGTACATTTCAAGACATTGGAAGCCAAAACTGTAGAAGCATTCAAAACTGGCATTACTGCCTTCTGCATCATCCTTACATTTTACATGTAATGTAAATTTACATAATGTAATTCTTATTTCACAGGGTTGGGATAACCATGAGCCGAGGTATGGGCTTCCAAGTTAACAATCGAAATCCTGCATTAAATTCCATGCAACATATTACAACATAACACCTGAAACATTTTAAAATATTGTGGCTGCCTAGGTCTTATCATATTTAAGAAAACACACCTGTGCAAAGAATTCGTGTTTAACAATAAATTGAATTCATAATATTTCACAATTAATAGTTTAGCAATATAATTTTAATAATACTTTTACAGATATGAGTGAAGACATGTAGGTGAACAGCTGAAGTCAAGACATATTTTGGCACATTCATAACAATAACTTTGTAAATCCATAACGTCCACGAGGAATTTAATTGCTCCAGCAAATGAAACTTCAAACAAGCAGAAAAGACATATTAACAAGGATTTGCGACATCAGAAACAAGCACGGGCAGACCACAACCTTCCTTGAACTGATCTCATAGTTTGGTCACTGGAGGAGCAGCCAGTCTCTGGTTGAGCCATTCCTCGCTCTGGAAGATGTTCTTTTTGCGGTGTTTGGAAAGTACGGCATTCTCGTTAAAACTGGAAAGGACAGACAGGGAGGGAAGGGTTTTGTGCACCTGGAAAAACTTCTTTGTGAATGAGTCTCTTCCCTGCAACCCCTGATCGACCTTGTCAGCAACACTGGCAGTGAAGGAGGGTTTTGACAAAAGGACAGATCCATGGAGAGTCGTTTTAGATTTGTGACAAGTGTGGCATTTAAGGAATTGACTATCCTGGCTTGGACGCTGCTGGGTCAGAGCAGTCACACAAGACAGATGGTAGCTGTGACCACAATGAAAGGAGATTATTTCCTCATTGTCTGCATTGGAGCTGAGAAATGAGTGGAATATCTCCCTTGAGCAGAGGCTGCAGGGGTTGTTGTGACCAGAGGAAATGGCCTTAGTGGCATTCTTCTTGAGAGAACTCATGTGATGGACCAGGTCATCCTCCACCATCTTTGCACATGTTTTCATCAGAACCTGCTCATAATTACAGGTTTCCATCATATTTGTTACCAAACCTCTCAGTTCGGAAAATCTTCCGGTCGAGTAGGCAGGACTGGAGATGATCTTCTGGAGGATAAGCCCAGGAGGGAGATAAGGCGTGCCAGTGGTCATGATGCGTGAAGTCGTCTGCCTCATCCACTGAGCCGTCAGTTCGTCTTCATTGCTCTTCGAAGGGGATATTCCTTTCAACTCTTGTTGCTTGCAGAGGACCACATCGAGAAGTTCAAACCACAACTTGTGCGTTTGTTCTGTCGTCATGGAGCGTGAATTCCTCTGAAGAAATTCCAGCATCTTGGAAATCCTTGAATCCACTGCTTTCTGTCCACAGCTGGCCATGTCCCCTGCCAGCATCTCCAGGTGCAGGGAGAATGCCTCTGAGAAATCTCGGGACCTTTCCAGAAGAAAACAAGTGATGTCCTTGGCCGAGTACTGCTTGCTGATGCCGAGAACAACATCGTTTCTGTAGGATGAGTTCTTTTTCAGGAATTCAATGATGCTCTCCTGCGAGACTCCAAACTTGCACATCAACGAGACGTATTTTTCGTAAACTGTGGTTTCAATTTTATTAACTTTCTTACGTTCCTTGTTCTCCAAATGCTCAAACATTCCCTGAAAATGAAGCCTTGTTTACTGTTTGTTAAGTTTACTGTTGTTACTTGATGATAAATCATCTTGGAAGCGTTACTATGAACCAACATAATAAGAGCATTATCTAGAAATCTCATGAAGAGTCATCTTGAACCTCATGAGACTTCGTATGGATGCCAGCTACCTTTCCAGCTCCAAGCAAGTTTGGTTTTGACATGACATTGATTCGCAAATTAAATGAGTACAATTTAATTTCAAAATCAAAGTTAGAGCGATGATAATAAAACAAATAAAAAAATATAAAAATCGACAACAACCTGCAGGAAATAAAACAAGGCCTCTTCGTCCTGCTCGAATCTGACGAGAACTTGGGACATCTCCACCTCGAAAACATCCAGCAGCAGCCTGGAAGTCTTCTTGGCATCGATCCTCACGAACCGATCAAGATTCTCCAGAACGTCCCTCTTCAAGTTCTCCTTCTCTTCCAAAGTCACGAACTCGTCTCTGAAAACCATCCTCACGAAGGCGAATATTTTCTCCCCTCTCGAAGCATCCTTCCAGTAGGTGGACAAGGCTTGGCTGAACCTCCTGCGCTCGATGTGCAGCATCTCGACCACTCTGAAGAATTCGGCGGATTCTGCCATCGTGATGAGTCTGAGCTCTTCTTGCGGCTGGTTCTCGAGGAATTGTTCGAGCACTCCCGTCTTGAGGAAGTCGATCATGATCTGCTCCCTCTCCTCGTGGCGAGACCGGTCGGAGGTGCACAGGGTCTCGAGGACCTGCTCGAAGAGCACGGGCTTCACCACTATGCTGCTGTTGTCCTGAGACATTTGCCTTCCCAAGAAGACGAAGAGGATACCGATCTGGAATTACAATGCATTTGATTTGTAATGTAATTTGTAAGTGTAATTAACATTGTATTTATCGAAGAGTGAATCATGCAATCAAAATGCATGTTCGAGCACAGAAATCATATTTGGGTTCATTCACGAGCAGAGACAAGATGAGAGAGTTAAGAAATCAAACAAACAAAATCACATTAATTTGGCCAAAACTTAACCATAAGGTTATCAGCACGAGTATGAGTACTCAAAGTACAAATATGAGTACTAGTACAAGTACCCCATGCCTGATTAGCATCTTTGGGGATAATGACTTTATAAATGGATTAGCAGCTCTGATGCCTCATGCACTTCATAACTTGAACTACATGCATTCCTCAAGGATTTCGAAATTAAAAAATTTAAATGGAAATATCACTACAAACGGCCGACCTGCGACGGGGTGAACCCGACATTCTCGATCATGAGGAGCAACAAGATGTCAACAACTCTTTGCTTCTCTTTGGCTTGGAGTTGAGAATCTCGGAAAGCAAGAGAGAGAGCATTAAAGAATTCCATGGTGTTGAAGTGAATGAGGGTCCTCAGATAAGGATATGCCGGTTCAGTTTCGGCGTGCGACGGGCTGTGGAGGGAGGTTATGCAGAGCAGGACTTGCTCCCTGACCAGGTTGGCCTTGTCCTCGGGAATTTCCCCGAAAGGATAAGCGTGGCCCGAAAGGCAGCAGCTTATGTAGACCAATATTTTGTTTCCCAGTTCGTCCTCGTCGCGAGTCGTCTGCTTGTTTGCATTCCTGTGATCGCTCAGTCGATCCAAGAGTTCAATCAGAGGCGTGACGTAGTCGCCCATGCTCTTGTTGTAAATGTGGAACATCGTGTCGTACAAGCCGTGCGACCTGCACAAGGAAACGACCTGGAAATGGATTTTATCTTTCATGACTCATCAGAAAATTGTTGCACTTATTCTCTCGAAAAAATTAAAAATGAAAATTGCTAGGAAAATAGTTATTTTATTTTTACCAAAGAAGCTCAAATAATTCACATGTTCATCCTAATAATTCACATGTTCATCCTAATAATTCAAATCATCATCCTAATAATTCACATGTTCATCCTAATAATTCACATTGTCATCCTAATAATTCACATCATCATCCTAATAATTCACATGTTCATCCTAATAATTCACATCATCATCCTAATAATTCACATCATCATCCTAATAATTCACATCATCATCCTAATAATTCACATGTTCATCCTAATAATTCACATCATCATCCTAATAATTCACATGTTCATCCTAATAATTCACATTGTCATCCAAAGGCAGAACAAGTAAATTTGTGAAAAAACTCAGTTGATGTCAACTTGATAAATTGAGGATCCATTTCATTATTCTTAGATTAATCAATTTGAACTAATGCCATAACTTTAAAGCCAACATTGATTATCATAATCATCATCATCGTCATCATCATTAACACATCTCACAATTTGATCAAAATAAAATAATTGCAAATCAAACTGAAACTCCAACTTGATGAATGTCAAGGCTCGAGAAGTCCAGGTGGAAGATGCAGGCCTCGATGCTCTCCAGGGCTCCCTTCTCTTTGAAGTGCTCGACGAAGCACTGCATGACCCCCGGTTTGACGAAGTCCAACAAACCATCCAATATGAACGGCTCCAAAGACTCCAAAAAGACTTCCTTTGCCAATAATTCTCTCGATAGCCTTTTAGAAGTTGAAACCAATTGAATCATTGAACCTTTAAAAAACTAACAAGTTGAAATTTGTTTGATGAGGATAAAACTACTTTTAAAATAAAATCAAATTGCATTAATAAATATAAAAATATAATAAGTGGTTTATTTTGAATGCTTAAACGAAAAGTACATAATCAAATAGATTCAACCACTCGGTCTGCTGTCCTTATCTCAAACAATAGCTTCCACACAAATGAATGATTTCATTTGAGCCTAGAATGTTTAGACAGGAATCTCTGACCTGTCGTAGAGTGTGTCAAAAAGAAAGTCGTTGTTCTGAGTTGCAATGCAGTAATTGAGGCAGGCAGTGACAACTTCTTGAAAGTGGTCTCTCAGTTCTTCGACCTTTCCTCTGTTCGGACATCGGGAAGTGATGGAAACGTCGACGTATTGCAGCAGAACGTTCCTCATCAATTCGTCCACAGACGCCTTCCTCTTCGTCGGATTCCAGGACAATCCCACCGAGACCTTTGCCTCTCCCTTGTAAAAAGACAGTCCCAAATCCAGTGCTTGCCGGTACTTGTTTTGCTTTACGAGGGCATTTACCCTTTCTGACCACGATCTCAAGGTCAGCACGTGAACCCCTCGAGTTCCCAGCAGCACGAGCTGGTTGTTGAAGATCACAATCGACTGGTAGCACGCCCTGTCTCCAGCATATGCCAGAGCTCTGCTGACATTTCCACCAGTTGCAAGAGATTTGTAGAAACTCGTGCTGTACACCAGTTGGACGTCTGCCAAGTCAAGAACCTGTGCATTGAATAGATGATTATCTCAAGTAATTGCAAAAAACCAACTTGAAAAATAACCAAAATCTCAACAACAACAACAACAAAATTCAGAATCATAAATATCACACCATTCCTCTATTAAGGTGTTTTGCCCTAAACGACTCTAAAATGACCAGAAATGTATAAGTTTGAGTAAAAGCAATCAACAGCCACCTGCACTTCTTCCTCTGTTTTGACATCCACCAGGTGAGCTCTTTCCGAGGTGTCGACGAGCACCATGGATCTGGAGTTGATCCAGGTCATCGCCAAAAGCTTGTAGGGAAGTTCCATCTTTTGGAGAAGAGTGACTTTGATGTTGTCAGCACTATGGCATACCACCTGGGATGGGAATAACAGTCGTCCGGTCGGTTACAACAAAGCAAGCCGATGCTTCGTGTCTTCATGAAATTATTAATGATGGAAATTGAAACAAAACATGAAATGCATTCGTATTTCAAATCCAACAATTTATAAATTCCTCAGTGAGCCTTACATATAAGTTTATCGTCGGACACAAACAGACTAATTGCAGAATCAGTGAAGTAACTAGAAAAACTTTCGGTCAGTTGAACATCTAACCAAACATACACAAACAAACACACACAAACAAACACACACAAACAAACATACACAAATGTAATCGCAAATCAACAAAATTAGTTTCAATTGCAAAGTGAAAGTAAGCTCGACGAGCAATTGAGTCCGTCACAAGTTGTACTACGTTGACATCCACAACTTTCTTTCAACAAGAAGCTCGACCAACCTGTGCAAAGTAAATGGTTTGATCTCTTGCAAAAGCCAGTACCGGATCTATTATGCGATTGCTCTCGGAGACCTGGATGACGACGTACTGCCAACTCAAGAGGGGCAGAGTGGATGGATCCCCTGGCAGGAGATGCACATAGTGGACCTTGAGGTGAGGTTTGATGACGACCACCAAAACCTTCGACAACGAGGCTATGGCAAGAATTGCTACGTCCTTCATCGGATGCTCGGGCACGGCCTGCTGGGTGCAGAGGGGCTCCACGACGCAAGCTTCGCCTCTGCTGCCTGAAAACAGACAATGAGAGTCGCAAGTCCTGACCCCCATCTTCCGTTTGAACTCCAACTGGAAGATGGATCCCCCACTGTCGTTCGTCACTGCTACGGTCCTGTCGTCCGTGAATTTGACGTGGAGGATGGCGGTTCCGGGCGGATGGGCATCGAGCACCGTCCTCAGCAGCTTGCCATTCGTCAGATTCCACATGGTGATCTGACCCCTTGCAAAACCACACAGTAATCTGGTGCAGTCAATGTTGAAGCTCAAAGCTGAAACTGCCCCATACTCAGCACCAACAGCAGTGCTTCCCAAGCAAAACCTCAAAGCCTGCTTGGAATCAAACACAAGAACTAGCCCATGTGAGGTGCCTATTGCAATGTAATTCGAAACTGCCAGTGCGGTTGGAAGACCAGCATCGACTTTGTCTGTAGCAGAGAGAAGTTGAGAAGATATGGATTTCAGTTTGACGTGACGAAGAACGATTCCATGTTTATCGGAAGTTGATATTTTCGTAGATCTTGACTTTCTGTGTGTGGGAGTGAGCATGCCAGCAGTGGAGCTATCTTGACTGGAGATTGAAGCAGCATCCCATCCATCTGTCTGTTTAATCAAAAATAAAAACTGCCATTACACATAATTTCACATTCTTATCTTTACCATCAATATCACAATAATTTAGTGTTAGATTAAGTGAATGATTGAACATACTTGTGCCAATGAATTTAGTTCTGAAAGAAAGTTCTGCTGAGGTCTCAAATCATCATCATCTGGTGCATTCAAAATGCTTTCCAGGGTGGGTAAATTCTGTACTGGTGGAATGTCAAATTCCTGATCATCAATAGCGTCATCTAGTGATTCCTGATGAACTGTTAGTTCTTCAGTTTCGTACTTCGCACCTTTGTCCGTTTCGTTTAAATGTTGATTTTCTGCAGTGTCGGAGTCCATTTTCTGTTTCAAAAAATCATCTTTATACTCTACATGAGATGTTAATGCTTAATTTAGACTTCAACACAAATCCGAAAGGAATACAAAGTAATCCCGATGAGTCAAAAGCGAAATTCGATATTAAAAAGAGGCGTTTGTTTTGTGTACGTTAGCTGCTAACTTCCATTTTTTTAGATGTAACAGTTTATAAAACAGAAATTGTTTGGCATTAAAAATTAAGAGTTTCATAAGATTATTCAATGGTAATATATGTTGTTGATTTGAAGTGAAGACATTGATGTTAACTGGAAGTTAATCCTCAGAAAACATCGGAAATTGCCTTTAGAAAAGTTATTAAAGATCTATTTTAAAGCGATATAAGCCGAATTTATTAAGATGAAATTTGATGGAAACCAGTAGGGAAACACGTCATGGCTACTGGAAAGCAGCAGTCAACATAATGTGCGCTGTCATTCTTGAGTTGGTGAAGAAAGAAAGTTTTTATGATTCAAGTGAGAAGATGCTTCTTATTTGACGGGTCAAATCTATTTTATGAACACTAAACTTTACTATTGAGTTAATTGAATAGTTGAATTACTAACTACAATACTAATCAGAAAATGGTTGCTAAATAGTCAAATAATAATTTGTAAATATTTAATAACAAATGGTTAATGCAATTGCTAACTTGAGTCCTTGTTAACGGAATCTTGATAAGGCGCGAAAAAGGAAACGTGATTGGTTTATTTTCTTTGTCTTGTTTCCAGCAATTTTTCTGAGTTTATTATTTCATTGCATTCGCCGATGTATGTTTCAGGTTTTGCTTTGCTTAGATAAAGCGCATATTTTGTGCTCAGGGACTCGAATGCTTTATGTTAAAGTGATCACGATGCGTCAATAGTGAAATTATTATGCATAATCAACACATTGCTTGTAAAAAAATAAGTTGTGATGTACGTTTTTGCACTTAAACTGCTACTTTGAAACTAACCTATATAGAATTTGCATTATGACGGTTTTTTTATAAATTCACTTAACAGAAACTGAACATTAAAGAACATGTTTAAAATTCTGCAACTGAATGGTCCTATTGAGGTAATTGCATTGTAATGTGTTGTATTTTTAGGCTTATTCATTTTTTTAGTGATATTAAAGCTGCAAATGGTCGAAATAGTTGATTGAATTCAACAGAGTGGTACATTGAGTGGAAATTGTTTTAGATTTTTTCACCAACATTTCCCGAATCACCGAGTGAATTTTGGGTGGTATGCAAGGAAGACAGAGACAGACTCGACAGATTGAGAAATGATTTGAGTAATGTGAGAATTTTTATTGCAATACATCTAATAGCTTCTTTTTCCTTTTTCTCGGTGTAAGGCCAAAATATGTGATCCAATCGCATGCTCGCATTTGCAGTATTTTAAATCTCGTCCGAGCGAAAATGGCCAAGGCAACACGCGACCAAAAGTCGGCGATGTGGGTGTCCTCAAAGACAACAACGACGTGTGGAGGAGGGTCCAAGTGGAGTTCTCAGAGGGTGGGGAGGTGGATTTGAGAGACATCGACGACGGGTCGTTGATTCAATCCCTCAATCGTCCTCTTTTCATCCTTCCAACAGAATTTCAAACAAACTTCATGGTGAGGATGCACTTAACCTAATTTCAGTCTGTGTACAGTCTCTGGTGATATGGATTAGCATTGTTAAGGTAATAGAAATTTTATAGGGCACCTCATGCATGACACCAGAGATACCTATTATAATAGTAATGCTAACTGGAATTAATATCACTATCATAAGGAACAGACTGTAAACAAACATTATGATGATACAAACATCATGATAATACAAACATTATGACGATACTAATACCGTAGAAGTATTAGCGGCAACCTTAATACACGGCCACAATATTGATAACGTCATAACTTTTACTACTGTAACAAGCAAGTTGTCTTTGGATGTCAGGGGATAAAGTGTCGTCTCAACGGTGTCATGTGCAAAGGAGACCGACTCACGTGGCCGACGAGGACCCTTGAAGTCTTCAGAAAGTACTTCAAACCTCTGAAAATGAGGGTCGTCGGGCTTCAGTCGAACACGCACGTCGTTGACGTGACTCTTCACGGTTGGTGGAGCATTGCGTGCTTGAACGATTGTGTCGTCGAGTTGTTGTTGGTGTTGTTGATGGTATTATTATTTTATTCGTAACTAGGTTGTTGCTTTTCCAATTCGAAATGATAAATTGATGAATTAATCGTACGTCATGGCGAGTTTTTGTGGAGCTGATCTGTTTTTTTTTTTTTGGATTGCTGCTTCTGATTTGATGCCTTGGCATTGTTTTCATGTTGTTGATTATTTTATTGTTACATTATTTGTTAGATCATTATTTATTATTAGATATTTCTATTAGATTATTTGTTAAATATTGTCAGCCACAGAGTTCGTTCTTTGGATTTGATATTTGTTGTTAATGCATACTTTCAATCACTTTGCAAAACCATCTGATCACTCAGCATAAGGAAATTTTCACTCATATAGGACTGATCCTTGCCTTGTCAACATGTAACATTGTTGTTTTTTTGTGAAATAAAATAAATTCTGTAAAATTATATTTAGTAAATAAGTTATTCAAACATTCGAACGCTTTTGCTCTCAGACAATAAAGACATGGCCACGGTTTTACTGGAGGCGGGACTTGCCGAACATTTGGAAGTGGAGGAAAGTTTGAAGAGTTTCAAGTCCGTCATTGGGTAGGTCGGATTATTTCATTGTGCCCTTCGCAAATGGTTGCTAAGCGATGCTCGAGTCTCGTTAGAAATAAATCATTTCAATAATTTTAAGTAAAACTGTTGAGAATTTTATCGGAATTCTGATGCTTTGTTATTTAACTTGCTGTTAACAATTTAATGTAAATGTTTCTAGAATTGTTTTAATTAATTTTTACTTAGTCACCTGCAACTTGCAATAATATGTTATGCACTTTTAGGTTAAAGAAGTGCCTCTCGAGGTTTGCCGTTGTGGAAGAATTCAAGGCGCCGAAATTGCCTGTCAGAAATATTTCCAAGAATTTTGACACCAAGCAGGAGTACTGGATCACCATCAACCACGTCATCACCCCAAACCAGTTCTACGCCAACTTCCTCCTCGACTCGACCATGGAGCTCGAGCAGTTGGAATCCGACTTGAAGATGCACTACAAGGAACATTCGGGGAAAAACTTCATGTGGGACTTTTGTTATTTTGATTTTATACGAACTCGAATCAAACTTGCATGGCTCGTTCGAGTGCCGTCTCTTTGTAATGTCCGCACTGCTCGCGAGAAGATTGATTCACAACTCGTAACCGAACGATCGCCATAGAATTTGACTCATTAGAATATTGTTCGAAAATTTTATGTCCAAAATGAAGAAAGCTAAAAAAAAAGTGAAGGCTTCTCTTGATAAATAGATACATTCCTGTGTAACGACTTGCAGTTGCATTCATTCATTTAAATTTGTGATTTTCAATTCAACTGGATTTGCAGGGTGAATGTTTACGCCAATCTGTACGCCGTCAAGTGCGAGCCGACGGGCAGTTGGAAGAGAGGAAGCATCGCGGAATTGCAGTCAGGGAAGGCGTCCGTATTTTTCTACGACTACGGACACACCAAGACGGTGTCCTTGAAAGATCTGGCACCACTCGATGGCAAGTTTTCCACTTTACCGGCCCAAGCCGTCTGCTGTTCTGTGGATTTTCAGGGGTATCATTGGCAGAAGCAAGATGTCGAATATTTCGTTCATCTCGTCTCGAAGTCAATTTTTTCGATCAAAATAATGGAAAAACGGAAAGACAGGATCGTCATCGATTTCCTTTCGGACTTGGAACTCAGGCCGAACATGTTGAATTTCATGAAGGCCACGAGAGCCGAGTTCCAGAAACTGTCGATCGGCTCTCACGATCGGACGGTAAACAGTCAGCAAATTCGAGAGGGCGTCGACGAGTACAGCTATCCGCACAACGATTCTCTCCTCTTCCACGATGATGTCGTCGTGGTCATGGCCATAGAGAGTACGGCAGACTTTTACGTCATGAGAATGAACGGAGGAGACCAAAAGAAGTTCCAAGAATTGATGGAGGATTTGCGAAATCACTGCACTTCTGCTGACACTTGTGAATCGATCTCTTTAAATTTGCCAGTTGCCTGCAAACTTAACGACATCTGGGCAAGGGCTTCCGTCGTGAGCATCAAAGAAGATCAAGTCGAAGTGTTCTTCGTCGATTTCGGTAAAAAGACGTTCGTCAAAAGGGATAAAATCAAGACTATTTCTCAAAAACTGATCGAATATCTTCCTGTGCAATGCTTTCGTTGTTCATTGAAACTGCCCAGCCAATCTTCAAGTGAATTTTGTGACCAGTGGTTCAAAAACAACTGCATGGAATTGATTTTTCTCATTACATTCGCCAACAAAGATGGCAAGAAACATGTCGTCGACATAAAAATGAAGCAGGACAAGGAGACGATCTGTCAGAAGCTGTTGCATCTGAGTGCTTCCAAAACGAACCAACAACTGGAGAATCCTCTTGCGAGCGACGTTTCTCTTTCTAGCAACGTCGAGGTTCAAGAATTGCAGGAAGGCTGTCAGGTGTTGGTCGTGCATGTCGTCGCTCCGAGCGATTTTTACGTGCAGAGGCAGAGCAAGGAAACCGAGAAAATACTGAACGACATAACCCTTTGCTTGAATAAGTCGACGCTTTCTCCGTGCAGAAAAATCGAAGAAGGCAAACTCGTAGCAGTCCGATACGAAGACCTCTGGTACCGGGCAGTCGTCAACGAAATCTCTAAGGACGGCCAGGCGAGGGTGTTGTTCGTTGACTTCGGCAACGAGGACGTCGTCGACAAAGAGTCCGTCTGCACCACTAAAGATAGGGTGTTCGTGGAGAGCCCCTACCTCGCCCAGCAATGTCGCCTGAACGGAGCAAGCGGTCGATCCACTGCCCAGATTCTGAATGCATTCAAGGAGTGCTGTCTCGAGAAGATATTTTTTGCCAAGAACCTTCAACGAGAAGCTCCGGGCCTTTATCGTCTCGATTTGGTCGATCCCGAAACTTTAGAACCGGCATTCGACGTCAACACGATCTTACAAAAGCAAGTTACATTCAAGGCAAACACAGCAGAGCATAACAAGACAAACATCAACATGACCAGGGAACATACAGGGGTCCATAAGCCCAGCCCTCACCTTACCCAGGTCAACTCGAACCTCCCTGCGGCTGGCGTTTCTGTCTCGATCAAGTACAGCAAGAATCCTTTTGATTTTTATTTGAGCGAAGAGTCCGACAACCTAAGAATGTTAACATCTCGTCTCAACGACTTGAGCCCCGTAAAGGTGCGTAGTTATTCGAAGGGCGATATCGTCGCAGCTGTTTTTGAGGAGCTGTGGTGCAGAGCCAAAATTCTGAGTGTCCTCCCTCGAGATGTGATCAGGTTTGCTCACTGTTTCTCACTTTCGGCTCAAAATTTGATTTAACGTGTTTCCATTCCAGGGTGCAATTTATAGACTACGGAAACATCGCCGAAGTCGAAATGGGCGACGTAAAAGCGATCTCTCAGGAATTGAAAGATTTGAACCCCAAACCCGTGGTTCACTGTTGGCTTGCTTTGAATCGCAACGATTCGATGGAAGGATGTTGGAGCCAGGAAGCCGAGCAGTGGTTCAAAGACAATTGCGAGTGGAAGCCTTACAAGTTGTCCTGTCTCAGGGACAGCGGGACGACGGGCAGTGAGGGTGAAAAGATCTACGAAGTTGAGTTGATTACAGCCCAGGGAGAGTCCTTAGTGGAGGAGTTACTCAGGAAAAATATTTTGCCCTCGAAGGCCAGGGTCCCCGAGTCGACGGCTTCCAAGCCCGTGGTGGTTAGGGGTGATCTTGGGACTCTGGGCGTCGGTAAGATTTACAAGTGCGGGCTTCTCTCGTCATCCTCCCCGTGCGCTTTCTGGTGTCAAGTTATTGATTTTAGTGAGTGGATTTTATTAACTAATTAATTTGTTTAATGGAATTAATTACTGATGATAATTACCTTTGAAATACAAGTTTCTAAGGGTGTTATTATAACTAATAGTGAATTATGATTATGTAATCATAATCATATTATGGCTGTAAATGTCACAGTGTTATTATTGTCGACATCTTACCTTTTCTTTTCTTACCTGAAAGAAGGCAAGACCAGTAAACATAATTTTAATCACTTTAGTCATCGAACTGGTTAGTGATAAGGTGCCTGGAGCTCCTGATAACAAAGAATACGACCCCTCAGTTGGCGAGATATGTCTTGCATTCCACAGGGGTGAGTCCTCATCGTGAGCCTCCATGCGACCTCGGTTTGGGTTCGTATTTATTTTGGCCGACCTTTCAGTGCACAACGAATGGTACAGGGTCGAGGTTAAAGAACTTGCCGGAAACATCGCCAAGGTCCGCCTGATCGACTACGAAGAGGATCTGAGTGTCCCGTTCACCCACCTCCACCAATTACCAGCACAGATGAAAAGATTTCCACCACTGGCTTTCAAGTGCTCACTGCAGGGTGTGTTTCACTTTACTCTTCTTTTTTGTGAATTAATTCGATGTAACTAATGATCTAATGGTTTATGTTAATTAATAATTATTGTTATAATCATAGTATTGATCGTTTAATGTAATGATCACTTGCAATGACTGGGAAAACCAAGTCCTCGTTCGTGAAATGGTTGGCTGGAGGCTTTTTCACCTTTTGACTCTAAACCTTATAACTGCCAAGTCTGATTGATTTAAAGCAATTAATGCTTGCAATTATCACTTGTCAAACTGCTTTCCTTGCCCAAGTAGGCATTTCAGAATAATTTGTGGGTGGAAGTCAATGTTGGGATTCCTATTACAGGATCACTACTAGTGTTATGGGATTGCTAGTAGTATTTTAGCAGATACTAACCATTTATATTCGAATCACTTCTACATTCTGCAGATATTTCTGAGTTTTGAATGAATATTACTTTTATTATCCAGGTGTATCTCCACTGGCACCTGTATGGACTGATGAGGCAAACGACTATTTCTCCTCGCTCTTGGCAGACCAGATCCTGGAGGTTGAGATTGTCAAGAGTGATGGCAATGTGCACTGGGTCAAAGTTGTTGACTCTAATGGTTTATCTATAACAGAGAAGATGAAGGCTATGAAATTGGCCAAATAAGTCAATGACTGCATTAGTGCAAAGCAACGGTATCATTGCATCGAGTTTGGGACTTGTGGAATTTTCTTCGATTTGTTTCATTACCATTCAGTGGTCCCCTCAAAATGCGTTTTCTATAACGTCTCCCAAAGCACCAATTTGTAATTTTAAATGTTTTGGTGTTTTTCAACATCATTCTTGTGTGCAACATTACCAGCTGACATTCCTATTCCTTCATTATTTTTAGCGCCCTTTGGGGACGCAATTCGTTCGAAATCTCAGGACTTTATTACATTATCAATCAGTACGCTCATTTTGAAACTTTTTGGAGCGGCTATTTTTGACCAACAGGAGAAGAGACCATTATGTCTCGGCGCAGTAAGGCCGATGTTCCAATTATTCAATCACACCAGGTGCAGCGTAGCTAGCATTCTTTGTACTAAGGAGGGTTGTTGGGGGGGCACACGTAATCGTTTAATTTTTTCGTTAGAAGGCCAGTCAACTGCACGAATTTCCACTTATTTGTCGGTCTGCCGGTCCTTCAACGTCATCGCCGGATTTATCCAGGTGGAGGTGCCCATAAGCCTCTACGCCGTTCCTGCTGCCAAATCCCCTTCTAGATTTAAATATCTTTCTTTTGGTGACTAGCTTTCTCTATGACAAGCAAAAAAAGATTTATTTGGTTGACGGAGACCCCATGGCCCATCCTGTTCAACATTATGATGGGGCAACTGAAACAATCAATCGGTAGGGGTCTCAAGTTCAGCAAAATAAATTAAGTTTAATTTATTGTTGAGTTTCTTGTTATTAAAATCCAATCTTTAACTAGTAATATAGTAAAACGATTTAATAATATAATCTAGTATGGTAAAATGATTTAATAATATAATCTAATATAGTAAAATGATTTAATAGTATAATCTAATATAGTAAAACTATTTAATAGTATAATCTAATGAAGTTATAGAATTTTAAGTTATGCAGAAGAACGCTTATCACATTCTCTTTATGTAATGATTTTTTAAATTTGATTTAACAGGTCGTAATTTTACAAATATTTTATGAATGTACGCTTTATAAATTAATTTTTAATTCTAATTGTTAACAATGAGAATATTTTCCACATACTAATAGTCTTTGTTGAAGGTCGTATGTAAAAATTAATCTCTGCAAAATATTTTGAGTCTGCTGTGATGGACGGGGAGCCCCCTACGCCTCCTTTTGGAGTTTTCTTAAATAAAATTCATGCACTTTTCCATGGGCCGGTCGACTTTGTCCGAGGTAAAATGTATCTTATGTCTACGAGTTTTGTTGAGGACATTCTGTATCCAAATTTGCCCTAGGCTTGACCTCCCAATTCATTTTCAGAGAAGATTGTTTTACCAGCGAGGAAAACCAAGTATTATTACTACCATAGGCGTTATCGTAGGGTGCCAACCATTGACGAATGCGATATCGATGATGCAGTCTGCTTTTACGAAGCTAATGAGCAGTACATGAGGGACAAGTTAGGCTTTGTTCTTCCCATAATTGCCAATTAAAAGTTATTATTGTAACCATTATAAGGACTGCTAAATAATTTTAGCCCATTACTCATCCAATCTTGCAGGGCATTTTACTCTTTCAAAAAACAGCTCTCCAAATAACTCAATTATATACACCATTTGCTTTAGCTCTATAGTTAATTTCTCAGTTGTGTGGTTGATTTTGTGATTGGCATAGCTTTGGCCCACAAACAAGTAGAAACAGCCAAAGCCAACACTGTTTTATTTAGTCAATCTTTTTGAGTTGCTGAATGGGATGTGAAGGCACTTTTTAATCGCTCTAGCACTTGTATAACACCCCTACTCGGGGGCGCTCCATGGCGGTGCAGGCTGGCTTGCGAACACGACACATTATGAGTGTTGCCAATACGACCGCATGCAGCAATGCAACCCATTCAGCTAAACTGCATGCTGTTTTAGTCTCATCACTTAAATTAATTTCCAGACAAGCAATTTAGAATTACTGCATCATTTTTTATCTAAATTATTTTTGTTATTTATGCCAAAATTTAAGTTTAATCTTTATTTTCAGGAGCATTGAAGATAGAATGCTGACCATTTTGCGTCAGAGGCGTCTTGAGTGTGAAATATATTACCAGAGCCAGGAAGACAAGCGGTGTGAGAAGATAAAGAATGACTACCTGCTGGCAGAAGAAAACTGGTTCACAAAGTGTGAGAATCACATTTTTGTAAATGCTAGTAAATGAGTCTAGTACAAGCATAATGCGATGCCAAGGCATCACTGGCAGTGCACGATGATTATCAAATATTCTTTATAACTATTACTAATCAATTGCAAGTTAGTCCTTGAAGTTGTTCCGTTATATCATACTGTGCGCTACTCGGCTTGCTCTGCCACTAGCATTGTCGGAAATATGCTCTAGGGGAGTTAGCCTCTAATTCAATGCTCGAATTGTTAGTAGCCTCTGAAGTCATGCAAACAATGCCATAAATGCTGAACTATTTTCATCACTCCGTGAATTCCATCTGTGATTAAATAAATCTCAACACCAGTCATTTCTCAATCACATCCAGATGGTGATCTCGGATATAGGGCAGATGTGCGAGAAGCTTTTATGAAGCAGAAGCACAGGATGCTGTGGGAAAGAAGGCATGGACCCGTGGGTACTGGGATGAAGACCTCCAAAGCCCGAAGCACCGAGTAGGAACCCTTCTTGGCAAAAGTTTCTTCCAGCAGACCAAAGTCGTAGTTTCAGATTATGATAGATGACAAATAGGATTTTAAACCCTCATTTGGAAGTTTCGAATAAAACATGTCAGAACCCCTGAGGAAGTGTTCTGAAAGTCACGAGATTTAACATTTCAAGGTTTCAATTTTATTTCTTAATGTGAACACCATTGCCAATTTGGTCGTAATTTGGTTGTTATGATTGTTATCAATATTATTTCTCTTTAGTTCTATCACTTGGCCTGTAACTTCTTGGAGACAGATTCAATCTGAAAGTGAAACTCATTTTTGACAACGAATTGTTCGTCAGATTACAAAGCACTGCCTCCCAACCTCTTTGTCGACCAGTGTCTTCTTCGTGAGGGACGTCTTCACTTTGTCGGTAGAGTTATGCAGGGCATGGTTCTTTGCCTCAACAGCATAAGCTTGGCTTGCAGTTCGCAGCTTGTAAAGATAGTCTTGCAGGGCTTTTGCTCCTCCAGTCTGCAATTGGATTTTGAGGTTGCTCGCAGTCTTTTGAAGGAGCAGGCTCTTCTGCCTGAGAGCTGCGAGGTCAGAGGGCTTCAACTTGGTTTGATACTTTTGGATCTGCTGGTCCAGCAGGTCCTTCTCGTACATTAGCACGGAGAGGCAGGTGCTCAATTGGGACGAAGAGGCTGTAGTCTTCTGAATTGGCCTTAGCAAGCATGGGTTGCAATGCACATGAGGTCATGACATCAACATGAATGGAATTGTTAGTTAGCTGTAGCGTGCATGTCGGCTTAGTGAGGCAGCAGCGATAATCGGTCGTGCTCGTAACCCGACCAGCGCTGATAAGTAAATGTTGGCGAGAAATGTCACACAAATGAACTATGTTTACATTCACGATGAGGCTTTAATCCTTTACTTTTCAAAATAAATTTATCACAAACTCTACCAAACTAGCAGAAAATTACAAAGAGTTCTCAATGAGTGAGCACCGAATGTTGCAAGTGACGAGCAATTTATTGCGAGGTCTCATCGACTCAAACTCACTGTGGTGCACTGTGTTCTCGAAACTGTAAATTAAATTTCGGGGATTTAATTTAATTCAAAGGAAATACAATTAAAAGAAATGTTTGGAACGTGCAACCATTCACAAACAAATGACATTTACAAAACTAAGTCCGTAGCAACAACGCATCGAACGGATCATTCTTCAAAATGGCCAAACTCGTGCAAATGAATCACGAATCTGGGAGCAAAATGCATGTAATTGTAGACGATGGAAAATTGAACAACACCGTAACTCACAGGCGACGGCTTCCTGATGAAGTCGTCGATGACGAGCCATTTCTCCTTGGTCTCGTCCACCTGTTTGTTGACGAACGGGTCCCTGATTCTTATCTTGATCTCCAATTTCCCACCTACAGCTTTCCTCCCCTCCATCAACTGAGCAACAAACAAATTAGTCACAAAGAACTACTAATATGTCCATAAATAATGATTCATGACAGAAATTCAATTGCAAGAAATGTAGTTGATTTTTTTTTTATAGAGGCGGATGTATGTTTATATGTGCGGATGGCATCAAAGAGTATAAGTGACATGAACGAGGGATGCTCACGTCAAAACTGTCGTGATAAACGCATTTGTCCTCGAGCGGCTGGAGTTTCACGGCCACTGAGCCCAATATTTTGTCGCCCTTCAGGAACCCTCTGAAAATCAAAATGAAAAATAGGAATAAAAATGAAAAATAGTGCGATTTATTGAGAAATTGAATTCTTCTGATAATCAACTTAAATAATACTCTTGGTTCAATTATTTATGATTTTTTAATTTCAAGTGGAAAAGTTAAAGAATGCATTAAATCTGAACGCATGATTTAATCCTAAATCCTCCCAATCTCCCTCATGTCTTACTAATGACCACCAAGTAATTTGTATTTAGCTAATCTTTTGAGTGCTTTATGTACCTGAAAAGGATGTGAAAGCACTTTTTAATCACTCTACCATTTTACCCCTAACCCGAGTCATAGTGCAGGTTGGGTTGCAAACACAACACATTACAATCACTACAGGTGCATGCTGAAGGCAACCCATTCAGCAAACTTGCATGCCTGTGCATTGTAATCACTTTAAAATACTTCTCACTTTCCCTTATAACATATTAATCATTAATTAACAAAGAAAACAAAAATATTTTCCGAGGAATCCAAACCTCCTGTAGTAAACGTCAAACTTGAAGGTCTTGCTGCCTTTGATCATCCTCAGAAATGACCTTGACTTCCTCTTGATTTCCAACTTACAGGAGAAGTTGAACTCTTGAGAAAATGAGTACAAGGCGATATAATGGTGATAACATCACGATGATGATTCGGTGAACTGCAGACGACTTCATATCATGTGGTGACAGCAATGTGTGGGTTCATGTCATGTCATGTCAGCGATGGGTTCATGATGTGTGATGAAAATTGGTCACCTGGAGAATCAGTTCCTTTGATAACAGGTGTATCTCCAGTCTGAGGAGTATCCTTCAACAAGTTGAAATTGATAATTAATATTTTATAAATATTATTGATAATTATTAGTGATAATTATTATTGATTATTATTATTGTTAGTACTAGATATTAAATATGCATGTAGATTTTTAACACATGGATTGCACTGTTGCTCTTTAATTGTTAAGGCCCAGACGTTCCTGTGGACTCAGAGATTAAGAAAATGCAAATAATAACAATAGACTTATTTGTCCTGTAATAATGTAAACTATCAGTACTTTTATTACATCGGCAAGTCGTGGACATGAAGCCATTAATATAGAGCCTTATTTTAATAATAAGCTTTTGTGAGCCCTGTTTAGCCATGTAATAAATATGCCAAGTAATAAAAATTATTTCATGGACAGGAAGAGACCCCATCCCAAGCTCAATAGTGAAATCCTTGAAAAAACAACATCAACAGCATTTATCGACAAAATCCCACCGAATTTGAAATTTTGTTGCTAAACTTTTATCGCATATTAATTAATTACAATCATGCAAACGATATAAACGATATTTGGGTGAAAACTCGGCGTTAATTCAAAAGACAAGTGTATAAATTGTGTGAATCTGAAGCCTGGGTCAGAATTATGCAAATAAACAACATGGCAGTGCAGGGAATTAAAAACTGTTGATGTTCTGAAAAGTGACTCACAGAAAAAGGGAATTCATATCTCACATAGGTGTGCAAATCAGATGCTGCATAGCCTGAAAATAGCATCAAATTTATTTTAAGTGATAGAAATTGTACATATTTGTTGTGTAATAAGCCATAAATAATAATTAATAAGTGATTAATAAGTTAATTGTTGTATTGTTAAAATATTGATAATTATATAATGGTAATTATTATGTATTGTTATTCAGGCTTCCTGACGTATTATTATTTTATTATAATTATTAATATTATTATTATTACTATTTTATCACAATAAATGCTTGCGTCAATAACAACAACCCATGCTAGTAATTTCTGAAATGAAAGCAATCAATAAATTAGTCACAAATAAAACCATATTTTTGATGATATTTTGATTCGTGCATCGGCTTCATCTCACTCGCACATGTTAACACAATTCAAGGAATCATTCATCTCACTCGCACATGTTAACACAATTCAAGGAATCATTCATCTCACTCGCACATGTTAACACAATTCAAGGAATCATTCATCTCACTCGCACATGTTAACACAATTCAAGGAATCATTAAGATGAAATATCTTACAACTACTATTTTCTTGATTAATTATTTTATTATTTTATAAAACTAATTTTACTGATTTAGGCGAATTATTAATTCAAAGTTTTCACCTGAAGGAGGGTTAAGGTTGAGTCCCCTGACGACGGAGACTTCGAGGTCGTTGTCGCCAAGGTCGGGACAGCACCTGCATTGGAAAAGCTATTATTAGAAGAAAATCAGCGTGGAATTGGTTGCAGGTGAAATAAATAAGAATTAAGCACTCACAATTTACGATGCATTAATATTACATAAGGACATAATATGAATTACAGGAAGTGCATTGAAGGAGAAGCAACATTGAAGCAAGAATAAGGCATGATGACCATCTTCAGTGGAACACAATTACATTAAAAATGCAAGATTTAATGCAAATAAAATGACGAATATTATAACAAATATTACAATGAATATTACGATGAATATTTCAATGAATATTACGATGAATATTACAATGAATATTACGATGAATATTACAATGAATATTACGATGAATATTACGATGAATATTACAATGAATATTACAATGAATATTACGATGAATATTACAATGAATATTACAATGAATATTACGATGAATATTACAATGAATATTGGCGTCAACATAAACTCTGCAGAATTTGATTTCAATCTGATGATAGAGAGCAGTCCATCTTTTTGACTTTATGTAAATAATAAAATCAACAGGAATAATAATAATTTATTCAACAATATAAATAAATAATACATAAATTATGATAACTAATTACACGGACACCCCAAAATACTCTCACAGCACCACGATCGATCCAATCGAACACACCTGACGATGGAAAACTGCCTGGTCTCGTAATGAAATCGTGGAACGGGATCCCCATGTTGGAATGCGTTCTTGAGAGATTCGAGATCCTTTGACGAACCTTCCCGAAGTTTTTCAAACCTAAAGCATCAATTTACTAGAAGATTAACGTATTTAAACATTGAACTCCACCTGCAATCACATGACTTTCCAATCATTCCAAAGCCTGTTAACCAATTGCAATGCGTCCGTGCATTAATCCATTCGTCCGCGCATCCCCGCATCGAGTTGATAATTCAATAGTTAATTTCTCATTCGACAAGCAAATCTTAAAGTTCTTTACTCACTTATTTGCGGACGAAATGTCTCCAAGTTTGGTGAACGTGTCCCTGTTTGCCTCACTGAGCTGGAAGAATGTGAACGTTGGAAAAACATCTTTTGAAAGACTTTGTGACACAAATATTGTCAAATTATAAACAATAATAAACATTCATCCTGCAATCATTTCATGTGTGGCCTCAGAATAACTTCTAAATTAATCAGTGTTTAAACTTATTTAATATTTATAATATAATATTTATATAATATTTAAATTAATATTTAAACTTATTCACTTCTCAACTGCTTTTAAAATAAAAAACACCAAGCATGAGAAATGAAGGAAGAACAACAGGTTTTATGACATTGTCGTGAGTGAGGCATGTATTTAATCAATCAATCAATTAATTATGCTTACAGGTAACACAGGTAATAACCTGCATTAATGGTTAACCTTAATTTGATTGACAAGATCGTCCTGGAGCTTCTTGTAAACCTCCTTTGCATCTCCGTCCACTTCCGTCGGGACGTCGGACGCCCGAACAAACACAAAGTCCGAATCCTCTCCCGGAGGTGTCGGAATCTGGAAACAATCGATTAAAATAACGACGGATCGGAAGATTTTAAATGGGGATGTAAAATGTGAATTTTATGTCATTTGATGTTTGTTGATTGCTAATTAAACCCTAGCGTCGAGCCCTCTTGTGATCGGTCGCTGTTGAAGCAACAGGGATCTCAAACTAAACGTGCGACGGCACAATGGAAATAAGTGCGGAATAAGGAATAAAGAGAATGTCGGACGACAAATCAGAGTTGAGCATCGAGGGGAACATGTAATTCAACCTGCGACAGATCCACGGGGAGACCCGACCTGCTGGCTTCAATCATCTGATCGAACCCCTGAACAAAATAATTTAATATTTCATTAACAAAACCATGTTACTACAATAATAACAATATAATAATAGTTATAATACTAATAATAATCATATATCACATTGACCTTGGCCATCCTCATGTACTTCTTGGCAAGTTCGAGGTCGCCGGACGACTTGGCCTGAACCGCTGCCTTTTTGAACTGAAGTTGTCGCTTCTCTAGGAAGGCAGCCTGTTGTTCTGCCCTGCTGTGTGCTGCCGAAGCTAAAAGCGATCGATTGGGAATCACCATCTTGGCACATCATCATTTTCAATGCATCCGACATTGTTTTATTTTATAATTTAATGGAAGTTCAGTAAGTAAGTGTGCACCAACACCTGTTCCATGTAATTCTGTATTTGTTGGAAATGATGTCTTAAATGAACAGACACAACATAGACATCATATACAAGGATACAAGACTTTTTTTTTAACCTACCAATCAGTGATCGTTACTATTTGCAGCATCAGAAGTTCGAGGACTGGTATTTCTTAGAATATATTCGATCTTACCACAAACACATTTTCATCAATTCACTCATTACAATCTCAGAGTATCTTGTAAGGTTGATGAATATTAGAACCAATAAAAATGAGTAATACAAGAAATAAAACAAAAATAACAAACAAATTTATAAATAAAAATAACAAACATATTTTCAACAAACCCTGTCTCTGCACCGGGGGAGCTTTGGGTGACGTCCTGGATGGCACGGGCGGTTTCTGCGGACTGAGATTCGGCGACGGGGATGCGGGAGCTGCTTCGAGTCGAGGAGGAGGAAGAGTGGATTCATCTCCTTGGAGTGGAGGAAATCCTGGGAGAGTGAAAGTGGAAGAAAATGAACGTCATTAGATCTTTCGTTAACATCGCATAATTTTTAATACTAAATTGCTTAAATTGCTTCCGAATTCTTAAATTGAATTGCAAATTTGTTGCCAAAACACAACAAAAAGGAATTTTAAAATTGAACCCCTCCACTTCTGCATTTAATTTAAAAAAATTGTCGACCAATTAATTAGCTTAATTGCAAAGCGAGTCCAACATTCATGACAACAGATGCCTAATAATAACGAATAACATAACCTCTCACCAGGTGGATTCGGGAGTTCACCGAGGTCGACAGGTTGACCTTTCTTGTGCAGTTTGATGGCATCCTCGTATTGCTTGCATGATCAAAACATTCACAAGTTAAAATGATTCTCAAACAAGTTAAAACTATGTTAAAAACGGATCAATTTTTTTTAATCTCGATCAATCACTCGAGGAAGTTCTTTAATCTTACATTAATGCTTAATTAATTACACCATCTTATTTTTCAAATAATTTCCCAATATATTTCAATTTTATCAAAAATTCAATTTTATTCATGATAAAATGATCACAGCAATAGTTTAGAAATAGTTTTTAGTGGTGGTGGTATATTAATTCAAATGTAGCCATTGCTGAGACAAACAAGTTAACTCTGAATAAGAATTGAATAAGTCTGTTGATGTCATCTGGAGACAGAGAAGCAGGTTTCTTATTCACAACATGTCCAGAAAGGGAAAATAACCATTCACATGGAACAGTTGCAGCTGGAGAAGCTAAGTATTTTAAGGCTAGCTTGGCACGAGGCCATGTGATATGCACTTTTCACCATTGGTGATATGCACCAAGTGTCACAAATCTTTGTCAATTTCTAGTTCTGCTCTACAATGTGCTATAGCTTTTCTCAGCTGCTGAGACATCACAGGAACCCATCCTTGACTTCGACAGGTGCCAAGGAAATCCACCATCTGGATCCCATAAGCCTGATCGGATTCCATCTGCACGCCATATCTTAAGAGTGGGATAGGAGTTATACTAGGCCCTTGCTAAAGCCAAAACTTACGAAGCCTTTGGGGGAATATCGGGCCAGGTCAATGGCAACCTTTACGCAGTACCGTATACAGTACATTATCCCACCCAAGTTGGATCAGAAAAAGTTACTGATACATCTTTGCTCATCCTTCCCTGACCCAGATTCGTGGTGGGTATCGAACTCCGAACATTTTGGTGTTTGTACAAGATAATAATATGGGAATCAAAAGAAACAAAAAGATATAAAAACAGAGGGTTATAAAGCAAAAAATGGTTGAAAATATTTTACAAATTAACAAAATAATTTATCAAAAAAGTATAAAAATTTAACGAGTTAATCGTTGTTTACTAGTTTAATCGTTAATTACTTTACCTGGGGGAAAAAATAACACGTTAATCGTGTGCATTAACTCAGATTAATCTGCAGCCCTAGTTAAAACCAATGTAAGTGAGAATTAAAGTTTAAATACATTAACATGTTAAAAATTGATTAAATAGGCAAAATATTCAAATAAATATTCAAAGAATATGTGCACATTGGTCAGTTTGACATTCAATCAGCTCCTTTTTATTCAAAGGGAAATAATTATCATTACAGCACAAATAATTGATTTAAAATAAAAATAAAAACCTAATCAAAATAATCAATTGATTGAAATGTTCATTCATTAATGACTTTCACTTGCATTTAAATTATTCATTGTTAATTATATAACTAACAACTAACACGCCTCTGACGCTATGCAAATGGCGCATTATAAATTAACTATTATTATTATTATTATTATTATTATTATTATTAATAACAACAATAATAATTGTTATTAATTAAATGTTATTTATTATTATAATCAAACGACTAATATTATAAATGTCCACCTTCACAATCCTTCCCATCCTCCTTGTCTTGCTGGTGTTGTTTTCATTTTTTGCAGACAACTCGGCCTCCTTGTACTTGTTCAACCTGCTTAGGAGACCTTCCAACAAGGATGCTGTGCTACCCTGGGGTGCACCTGTTGACCCTTGAACTTCTTCAAATTCAGAGGTTCAAATGGAGTAGATACCAGATTAACAAAGTGATGGCAAATTGTAGATAATAATATTAATTTATAAATCACTGAAAAAGTCACGAATGACAACATAATATGATTATGAATTTAGAACTGATTTAAGTCTTCATCCATTAAAGAGCTTATGTACTTTTCAATTAAAGCTGTCAACATCCTACTAGGATGATGATGATGAAGATGATGATGATGACAATGATGAAGTGATTCTGGAGATGAATATTTAGATGTTGTAAGCACTACCATTCTTCTGTTATTAACTGATTCACAAGTGCACATAGACTTCATTCATTAGCTCCATAACTAATCAGACAATCAACCAATCAAAATAATAGATGTGATAGCTGAAATAAATTATGATAATTAGAAAAAAACATTCAAAAATAACCACCCGGTGGTTTTGAAGGAGACACAACAACAGAGGAGCCTTGTTTTGAATCCAAGGAGATGTTTCCAACTTTTGGGGACAACCCTGCGAATAAATTAGCAACTGTCATCCTCCGTTTATTTCATCACAACGATCGGTCATTTTAAGTTTCTATATTTTTTTAATTTATAATATTTGTTCTACATTGAGGTTGAGCTTACGATGCTGAAAATATTTACTTACCAACTTCTTAGTTATTCACGGCTTGTCGTGAAAGTGTTGCATTTTGAATATTAACAAGTAATGAATCAAATATTTTAAATAATCAAACGTCTGGCAAGCAGACTGATGTTCAAGCTAAGAACAGTACTATTTATCTTAGTTGATAATTATTTCAACCACTGATCGAACAACCTGGCCTAAAGTCAGCTCAATGGTTGCATTCCTTCAACAACGGTCGTAATGCATCGCGTTCAAAACCCGGCAAGCACTGCCAGGGAGTGCCAAATCGGATGCAGGGGCCATCGGCACGTCGCCAAATACAAATGACGTTCACTGACCAGTAGACGAGTTGAAAGTCGAGAATGAAATCAAACTCCTTTCGTCAAAGGTTCGTCCCTCTTCCAATGCTTTGATTGCCAAATCAAATTGCTGGAAGCAATTAAGAAAATTATTATCCAAATTGTAATTAATTTATAATTCAACATTTAGTGTACATTTTAAATCACAACCATCTTCCATCAAAAACAGTGACCAAATAATTTACCTTTGCAGCCCTCAGAAGTTCCATTGCCTTGTCATTTTCCCCCAACCTCTTCACCTTTAAGGCTTCAGATTTGAACAATTCCTTTTCTTTCATCAGTTTGTTCAACTTGTCCGAATCTGTCGCGAGTTGAGAGGTCACAACATCGTCGAGAAATAACATCGTCACTTGAAGCAAACTTCTCGAAGAAATACATTTTGTTCAATGCAGCCATACACAGACAGTTGGACGCAGACAAATGAAACATACTTATTAACACCATAAAGCAATGAGTCATGCTTCTGAATCCTTCCATTAAGCTCCATTCGAGCTGAGGAACTTGTCATGAACACAGTTAACAAAATACTTGATGACAAAACCAAGTAACCCCGACAAAAATATGCCCTCAATCTGTCTAATGCTTCAAAAATATGCCCTCAGTCTGTCTAATACTTCAAAAATATGCCCTCAGTCTGTCTAATACTTCAAAAATATGCCCTCAATCTGTCTAATACTTCAAAAATATGCACGAACCACATCAACTTTTGACAGGAAATAAATGTTAATTTCATTACAAATCCTCAGAGGAAACCGTCCGACCTTGAGGTCTTGAGACATTTGGTGTCACAACTTGGTCCTTTAGGGGGGAAACGTGGGCAGCGGGCGGATGCGTCGGTCGTGTTTCGGAGGCAAGAGTCCTTGGAAGAGGTTGAGGATGAAGATGCAGAGGAGGATGCGCTTGTGGTTTCAACAAATGTCGACTGGAAAGATCCATCGGAGGAGATGCAACTGAAGGTGATCCTGTGATTCCTGCGAGTGGCAGAACGAAGGATGGTGGATGGACGAAAATGGACGAAAGATAGTTTGAATGGAGTCACAATCATTTTCTACTGGTTGTTTGCAAATAAGATGAATTAATTTCCATATCATGTGTCGTCCTTGAGAAATTGTTGATTTTCACTGCATGAATTACTTTGCAATAAAAACAAATTTATAGATAAAATACAAATGAAAAAATGAGGGATTTTGAAACTTCTTAACTCAGAATTTCTCATCCATGATTAAATCATGATTAAATTTTTTAAATGTTGAAGCAAAAACACCATTTAAGGAATATACTGTCAGCTAATTCGAATATTGCAATTAATTTGATAAATCTTAAAAATAAAACAATGCCTCTAATCCTTTAAAAATCAAATCCTTGTTTCAAAATATATCTCTGACCAACAACAAAATTATAAAAAAAATACAAATAAGAAAATGGTTCTAAATTTAACAAGACTTAAGCAGTAATTTTTAACAAGTGAAACTAAAATAATCCACAACTGAATGAGTCGAAACTCACCATCATTCTGTCCAACCATCACCGACGTTCCCATGGGATACATTTTTGGTGGATTCGAACCCTGGCTTTGGGGGGTTATGGCTGTTATGGCAACAGGGGGAGGAATGTCTGCCTCTGACACGAGCCTGTTCATCTTGGCCTGCTTCAACAAATCTTCCAGGGTCTGTGAAGGATAAAGTCAAATATATATTCTTATGTAATTAATTAAAGTGATGCATTACATTCATTAAAGTCAATATAACTTCATATAACACATGGAACAAAAGGAAATAAAACATTTAAGTTTGGTAATCTAAGTTATTTTTGCAAAAAAACAACTTATTAAGAAACAAAGGAAACGAGGAAGAAACCTTCAGTCCTCTCTCGTATCTTCGAACTTTTGAAGAATCTCCTGCAACTTGTGAACTTGCAATAGCACCATTGTAGTTGGTGATTCTTTCTTCCAGTAATTTCAATAGAGGTGACGTGGAAGAAGATGGAGATGACACCTTTTCGGCTTGGTTGTTGGCAGATGGCTTCAGCATTTCCATCTCATCATCTGACATCAATTCTTCCAACTCAGCCTTGAAGTAAAAAATTTAAACATCACAAGTTAAAAGCTTGCAACACTTAAAACGATGACAAATAGAAGAGAAAAACCATCAATTCTGGATCTTCAGTGTCTGAAATATCTTCATCAGAAGGAACATCTTTCATGCTCATGTTTATCATTTTTTCCAAATCAGCTGGAGACTTTAATTTTGCTTTTTAAGAACGTACATAAATACATTTAAAAGATTGCAACCTGATTTAAGGTCAATCTACAAACTAAAAGTAAACCTTTCTTTTTACTTGAAATGACATCGCTGCCCCCTCCTTGAAGGGCCCTCAATTCCGCTTCCAAGTCATCATCGTCATCATCAGGAGAGCCCATCACCATATCATCAATGCTTGTCATGAATCCCATCTACAATCAAATCGTTACAACTACTACTGTGATATAAAGAAATTAAGTTATGTGCAGTACTTGAGCCATGAGGGCCTTTCCGCCCTCTGTTTTTCTGGGAGGAGGATTTTTCTTTCGTGCAAACATTTTTACGAACGGCACCACCAATGTGTTTGTTTACTTTTAATAATAGGAGCATAACTATGAAGAACATGTATGAATCAATAATAGAATAAAGAAAATCAGATAAATCATATTAAAAAATACTCTTGTGCTGCATTGCATTGCACAATAAAACTATTTCAATAAAAAATATCTGTAATTCTATAATCTATAATTCATCACTTCTGGAAATGGAATAATTTGACATACATGCGCAATGTTATTGTCTAGGTTCAATTTATGTAATGTTATATTTATTAATGCGTAATAATATGTACGACTTCTAGATTATGTTTTATTATATCATCGCTAGGTAATGCTCGATTGTTATTGCTATAAGCCATGCATATCTATTAAGATTAGTTTTAAAAAAAAAGTAATACAACATTTATTAGTAGTTTTTCACATATGATTTGATTATCGCAATTGGCACAATCAAATGGCCTTGACTCAGGAACTTCCGCTTTTCGGGGAGCTTTGTTTTGACTGAGTTATAACAGAAGATGGGCGATCGGGTGTTATATGAATTTGAATTTACTTTAAGACAAGAGTTAATTAATAAGTTGCTTGCGGTTGAGCCCTTTTCCGAAAAATGGGATTTCAAAAACTCTGAAAATCGAATTACCAACTCCGACGAAGGCGCTAAATTGGAATCTTGTCATTACATGCACCATTCACTGGTTATAGAAAAAACATCTAGTGAAGAGTCAAAGCTTGTTGTCAAAAGTTTGTATCATTCCACAGTTTACAATATGAGAGCTACTGCTAAAATCCTTGCAGCCTAATCTCATGTTTTCACTCAACAAATTGCACAACAAATTTTTTTAAATAGAACTCCATTCAACATACTTTAACAATTACTGCCTATATCATTAATATTATTTAAGCACTGATAATAAACCTTGCTTTTTTCCTGATCTATTTTGGGCTTGGATAGTTTTCACTAATCAAAATCATTTGTGATGGAAGGATTTCCTAGTTTAAATAACTCATGCTATTTTAAGTTCGTTATACCCTTCCATGAAAGTGAAATTTTTGAACATGAATCAAAGAAATTGCATTTGAATCAAGAAATAACATTCACATAATGGTAAAAACAATATTTGTGAGTTGAGATGCTTTCACATTGTTTTGATGGCAGCGATCTCACATCTTTATTTCTTGTTTTCTTTTAGTTTATGATATTTCAAAAGATCAGGAGAAACACAATGGTGAGTCTCAGACCAAATCAATTGAAACAAAGAATGAGAGACTCCAGACAAACTTGCCAGAAGTTGCATCATGTCAGGTTCAGGTTCAGCCAGATACACAGAATCTCAGAACTCAAACCAATGAAGTCTTCTTAAGATCAGTTCAGATTCAGACCGATGAAAGTCGAGTTCACTCCGATTTGATCCACAAAGCGACAGAATCTGATTTCAACTTGGGAAGTCAGTTTCACAAGGAAGTTATGGTCCAACCTTGCATGGTTCAAATGGAATGCCAAGCCACTGTCACAACAGCTGAAAGTGAATGTCAGAATGTAACTCCAATGGAGAATGCCACAATGCAAACAGAACTAAACATTTCCTCAACTGAAGCTCAAACAGACCTGAAGGAGTTTTGCAATACTCTCACTCAAACATCTACTAGCATGGCTTGTGAAGCAGAAATCAGCGTGCAAGCAGTCTGCGAGACGAGCGAGCAGGACAGCCAGGTTCAACAGGACCTTTCTGAGGAACAAGTTCAGACTGACATGAGCATGAGTTTGCAGACGGATTCGGAAATGCAGGCCACCGCAGAAACCGATGCGGTCAGCTCCCAAACGGAAATCCTCACGAGTGAAGCCAATGCAGAGACCGAGTTTAACCTGTCGACTCAATGTCACGTGGAAGCGCAGAGTTCCGTCGAAATGGTCGACAGCTCTTTCCAGACTGAACCTCAGTGTGTGGATTTTGGATGCCTCACCGATCACAACCTCTCCACCCAGGTGAGATGTTGCATTCAAGTTAGCTCGGAGGGTTGCCTTCCTGCGTGCGGCAGCAATGGCAACGGCCGTAACGTGGCGCGTTCGAAACCCGCAATCCGCCTGCCACAAGCTCTCTCGGGAAGGAGTGTTATGTCAATGGTTAATAAAAAGATCCCCTGACACCGTGCATACGATGCCATATAAATGAACTGCATTTACATTTTGTTAGTGGAATTTTAATGACTTTAATACCTGTTCCTTTGTTTCTACTTGTTTCAATTAAAACTCTATCACTACTTTGTGCAGCCTTTTGAGAATAATAAGAAAACAAGCTTATGAATCTGTCGTGCACAATCAACAACTTAAGATAGGTGCCAACGAATATTACAAATCCATGGTCATGTGTCCATTCATGTAGTTCGTGAATTTCAAGAGAAACTGTTCACCCTCTGAGTTAGTTCAATCCAATTTTAATTATCCAGGAATCCAGGGATATACAAACAGGCTCCGATGATCAGAACAACTTGGCGGACTTGAACGACACGTCCACCTGCTTGAACCCCGATGATTCCATCCTCGACCATTCCCAAGACGTCTCCAACTTTTCTCACATGACTGCCGTCGACAGGCTTGTGGACGGAGTGTCACAGACCGATCCAGTGACTATCATCATAGGGGACGCCAGTTTCCTCGTTCAGAAACTGAAGAGTTCGGCCATGAACGCTTCAAAGGTGACCACATCTGGCAACGAGATTGAAATCGAACTCAGCGCCGACATGGTCGAGCAAGAAATTCCAGAGCAGAAGGAAAAATCTCCTGCTCCTGCCAGAGTCATTCCGTTAGAGATAAAGCCTACCCAGCCCGAAGTTGTTCAACCGCCGCCAAAATTCACCACTCCGAGAGTTGGAGGGGTTCGAATGAGGATGCCGGTATCGACGACGCCCTGGACTCCCAACTCCGGCAAAATGCCCCAACCATCCTTCCAAGCGAGGGTTCCAAATGCCACCAATACCATCTCTCCTCAGATACAGAAGACACCACAAACATCTCAACAAAACAAGCCCTCAACTGGGCTGTTTAGCTGCCCATTCTGCAATCTGTGCTTCATAGAATCTCCAGCATTGTACGAGCATCTCAGTGCTTCCCATCAGTCAGATTTGAAAAGCAAATGGAAGAAGTCTCAAGGCAGGGAGGGAAAGACGATTATTCCAAGAAACTCACAGCAGCCTCCGCAGGCCAAGAAACCGAATCAGGATGCGGCAAAGAGCGTCGCCGCCGTCAAGCCCGGCCTCGGCACGAGAGTCGCAGGAGCGGCCGATGCCGGGAACATAACCTGGCCCGGCTTGAAACGGAAGAAGCAATACACAAACATCTGTAGAAAATATAGAAGAGTGGAAGATGACGACGAAGAGGAAGACGACGACGACGAGTTCTACGAGGACGACAACGACGAAGATTACGTGAGACCGAGAAAAGGAGGAAGAATTTGAACGGCAATCGTTCCAGTCCATTTTAAGTCGGGATTGAAGGTGTGTGCAAAGTGCCACCCAACTGCTTTCTTTTTGTAGTATTCTGTGTTGTTAGCATTTGAGAACATTGTGCACTCAATGACATGAATTTAGTGTGAATCGTGGCAAATATGACTCCTCCATGCGCCATCATGATCATTTTTATCTAAAGTTTGTTTTTGCTACTCTTATGACTTTTGAGACGAAAGTTGTTTTTTTTTATTATGTTACTGACCACACACACATCAGCTAGGTTGAATTCAACTGATTCGTTTCGAATTATGAAGCTGTTGCTCCATGGCAAATTATCGATTAAAACATCCCAAAAAGGTTTTCCAGAAGTACATAAATCTGAATTTAATTTTTTGAAATTTAGATTGCATCAGACTGCACTGAAGCCTTAGTTATGCAAAATGAACTCGAACATACTCTACGTAAGTCACCAAGAATATTGACTGGATGGATATAAGTTTGTCCAATGAGCAACTGATGGCCTGCCATAGAGCATTAAATTTATTCATGGCAAGTAGGCCAATAGAAATTGAACGAGTGTTTTGCATGTGACAGTCTCGAGGGAAAATTCCGTTTACACTCGAGTGAGTCGGCGATCCCGACGTTCCTCCGAGCGTGCATCTTTGATTGCAAACGTTGGATTGAAAACCTTCCACAGCCTCTCGAACTCGCCTGAAAATGCCTCCAAGAGGTCCGCGTCGTTGGTGACGATCAGGTTCTCGTGGTTGCCGTTGGCAGCGGTCATCGTCCAATTGAAAGAGCCGCTGATTAGGATCTTCTTGTCCAATATGGCAAACTTGTGGTGCATCAGAAAGCTGCTGTTGTGTCTCACTTCAATGCCTGAGGAAGAAATGCTTCTAAATGGAGGAAGGATGGATGCTTGTGTGAGTCAAAAGTTTGAATGGCAAAGCCAATAATAGTGGAACATACAAGCGAGGAAAATAATCACTTGCGCTATCTAGTTAAATCTATAATTATTAATATTATTAAAATATATCTTAAATCTTCAATGTGACCATGTAATGCATGTAATCAAGCAACCTTTTTGGACAAAAGTGGTGACCAGAGTCGAGGGCTGCTTCAGTTCCTCTTGGTCTGTCAAAATGCGGATCTTGACGCCCTCTTCGTGAAGTCTCATCAAGAGATCTCCAATCGGGACAGAGGTTATAACAAACAAGCAGACATCGAGGTGGTACTTGACAGATGCCAAAGAGCTGTAAATTAAAGAAAATAATCTGTCTTTACATTGAGAGGAATAAAAGCATATCATTATTAACAATTAAAGTAAGTAAGTAATAATGCTTAAGTAGTTGATGTCTTGCAATTATTTGGATTATTAAATTTTTGAGGACAAAATAAGATGACATAACAACATATTTTTGCAAACCAAATTCCATTTATGATTTTACCAGAAATTTCTCAACATTATTGTGATGGAAGCTTCACTCATACTAGCAATGTATAATACATTAATAAGCAGCATAAATATTTATATTTATTTATATCTTCATGGTCATTCTATTTTGCCTAGGCAGCCTGTAAATGTGAAATCTTGATTCACATTATGTCTAAAAATTGTCCAATGCAATTTATTAAATAAACAGTGAACAACAAAACAAAATCAAACCTCAGAAATTGTGAATATGACAGGGATGGATCGTGCGATAATCCACAACGAACATGAGGACATCCATGTATGAGAGTGAAATGTGAGCTACATGCCAGCTGTGGATCGGGAAAAAACAATGCCTTTAGAACTTTACCATCGGCTTCTTCACTATTTCTTGCAAAGAAATACTTTATTGCTTTCCTTGTTACCCAAATTACGCCGCACGTCAGCAAAACTGTCCCGACGATTTCCTGCCTGCTCCTCATTTTACGTTGAAACCAGTCTGCGACTAATCCTTTCTTAACTCCCGCCTCTGGATAGTCTTGTTATTGTTTCATAAATGCTGCAATCAAAAATTAATTGAAAAACATATAAAGTATGAACTGAAAATTGAATTATATTATAAAAGTTTATACTACAACTTTTCCGTTAATTGATATCTTACTCATTGAACTCAAAACCAGGTTAAATTTAGCTAAGGCTTTAATTAATAAATTATGTCATCAAAATGGGAGGGAGGGAATTTGAAAAAGTTTGATAATTCTTGACAATGGGAGGGGGGAGTATAAGATTAATTAACGTCATTAGTTCATTACGTATAAAACAGCATCGATCAAATGATCTTTCAAATGTTAAAAGAACCAAATATTCTTCTTCTGATCTCCGAACATTCGATAAATTGCTCGGCTGTATCCTTCGGATTAACTTTATCAAGGATTTCCTTATTAACATGACACAGTAACCGCATTCAGGTCTAGCGGCAATAATAAATGGTTTATTCCCGGATACCCTAAAAATTGCAAAAGTGATTCCTCTGCATAAATATGATTCTAAAGAAAATATCACAAACTACAGACCAATATCAATACTTCCGTATTTCTCTAAATTCTTTGAGAAAAACTTCTTTAACAGAACTTCATTCTTCATTCTTCATTACTTCATTCCTCGAAAAATTCTCCATGATCAAGGAGAACCAATTTGTCTTACGTCAAAGCCACCTACATGCCTATTTCACTCATACACTCCAAGACACTCCTCTGATACCTTGGACGAAGGACAACTAACAATTGGGGTCTTTTTGGATCTTGCTAAGACATTTGATACTGTCAACAAAAAATGAAATTTTAATTGATAAGCTACATCACTATGGCACAGAGTCACATGTTTATCTTGGTGTCGGAGTTATTTGAACAATAGGAGTCAGTTGGTTTTGTGCAATAATTTCTCATCTTCCACTGCACCTGTTACTTTGGGCGTACCACAGGGTTCTGTGTTAGGTCCTCTTCTATTCTTGGTTTACGTTAAGGATTTGTGCAATTCTTCCGAAATTTTGGAGTTTCTACTGTTTGCCGATGGTACGAATGTATTTATATCTGGCATTGTACATATGCGCAGTGTTATGAATACTGAACTTGGGAAAGTAGCTGATTGGCGTGGTGCAAATTATCTATCACTCAAAGTTAAAAATAACGGTTTAGATGATATTCCATAATTCCAGGAAAAAATTATGCCTCAGTGACCTTTCTGTATGTATTGCTGGTTCTCCCGTATCTCGTGTTGGCTTTTGTAGGTTTGGTGGGCTTATTGTGAATGAACATCTCTTTCTCTCAAATTGCACATTCAGCACTTAATCAGTAAGATTTCCAGTAATATTGGTATAATATCACGTATACGCCGCTATATTAATACAAAAACAACTCTCACTTTGTGCTACTCCCTCATATATCCATATCTAAATTACTGCAACCTAATCTGGGCATCCAATTACTCCACCATCTTGTGTCCTTAACTGATTCTTCAAAAAAAAAATCATGAGACCATCGGCTGGTCGCAAGACATTTTCTACTTCCACATTGTTGGCGAATCCGCCGGAGAAAACATTTGCTTTTCTCGATCCAATAGTCCAAGAAAGCGAATCACGCGACCGCAATATTTGAAACTTGATATGTTTTTTTGGTTCGTACTTGTCTCCAAAATGTTACATACAGACAGGGCCGTCAATAGGAGGGCAGTGCCAAGGTTGTGGAAGTATTCAAATGTGTTATTATTTAATTATTATTATTAATATAAATTACCAGTTCGGGTGAACCCCTCGCCGTATCACATAATTAACAATATGAAAAGCAAGCAAAAATCAACATATTCAGGATATGTTCCTTGATACCTAGAGTCTAAAAAAATGCCCAAATCAGAGATACACTCCTTTTCCATTGTCTCCTGTTTTACTTCATCGGGATCCTTCAATTCATATTTTACTTCTTTATGTAGGGCACCAAACTTCAAATGGCAACATTTACTGAAATTCGCCTTCATCTGCCATATATTTGCCATTCTGCCATTCTGTTACCCTGTCCATATCCTGTTGCAATTCAGCTTCATCCCCCACATTTCTTTTTTTCTAGTCACCCTTTAGGTTTGTGCATCGCCGCAAACGGAAATATATTTTTGGTTAATCCTTGGATGTCACTGACATGATTACGAACAGAGGAGGCCCCAAGATACTCCCATGTGGAACCCCACTCAAAACCGACAGTTTATCAGACAGTTCTTCATTGAGCCTGACGTTGAAGGTTCTTTCAGTAATTAATTCCCGATCCACCGAAATAATTTGCTGCGCACCCCATATCTCTCCAGCTTGAAAAGAAGTCCCTCATGTGAGATTTTGGCGAAGGCTTCTTCAAGGTCTGTGTAAATAACATCCACTGCAGTACCTGAGTCAACAGCTGCAGTTACGATATCCAGAAACCCCAGAAGCTGCAATGTCGAAGATCTTGAAGGCAGGAACTCAAACTATTCTTTCATGAACAGTTTAAATAAAACAGTTGTAAACAGTTGAACAGTTGCGCTGAAGGCACATCCAAGCATATTCAGAATATGATCTTTAATAAATGATTCCAGAACCTTAGAGCAGACCGACTACAGAGAAATGGGTTTTCTATTTCGTCGACCTTTCTTGTGCAGCGGTATAGGTTCTTGTACCACAAAACTTGTTTTCCAATCTCCCACCACTTCTCCACTCTCAACAGAATTTCTGAAAATGTATTCCAAGTATTTTGAAATTGTCCGCCTTGTTTCCAAATGAACTCTTGGATGTAATCCATCTGGACCTGCAGATTTATTCTGTTTAATTCTTTCAACTTTGCCTCTTCTGTAGCGATGTCTACTTTCATTTCCTGCATTCCACCCTCTAGAATGTTTGGGAAAACATTTTATCTCTTTCAAAAACACTATCCTCAAGATACGCAGTCGAAAAAAATTTTCCGAAAGCATTTGCCCTGTCGACATTCTCAGAAAGTTCCAATCCATCATCACCCAATATACTTCATCTCTGATTCTACTTGTTTTATTTAATTAGTTCCAAAATGCTTTTGGGTTTGTTTTGAGATCCCTTGCAATTTTACTTTGATATTCAATTATTATATTAGTTAAAGAATTAACGTTTTCATTTATTCCGTTTTTTGATTTTCTATTAATTAAACTCAACCAGGTATTTAAAGGTTAATTTTAAATTTAGCTAATCACATTACGCTATTAATTATATACAATTTATGTTCAGTTGAATGATTTTGTAAAAATTACTGATTAAGTTAATTTATCATCGCATGGATGTGCAGGTGCAACCGACAACTTCAGAAATTTCACTGAATTTCAACAAATCGTGCTTCAATTGAGATAAATTAAATGCAATAACAGAAGTAGCGACTGATTCTAAAACTTTAACAAATAAAGAATGCAGCAATATGTTAAAAATCGCTTTCACAAACATCGATCTAGATTTAAATCTTTCTTTTAATGCAATCGTTAGCAGCATTAGAATGATATCAATCTCTGGAGTTTATCTTATCTTTGTCTCATGCATCGACAAGTGTTGCTGTTCATACTCAACAGGTGCAACAAATTGATGCATGCTCAAAACTGTTCATTTGTCCTGCGGTTTTTGATAAACTTGTTTGCCCTCCAAAGCATGGTCTTGAGTCAAAGCCCTGAAACTTCGGGTATTAAGAAAGCTGTAACGAGGGAGATGAATATTGGTTGTCCGTCATGCGATCAAATGAGGTCGCCTAAAACACACTCGGACACCTCAAAATTCGTTCACACACAGTGCTGGCTGTACAGAAAAGGCGAACCACACTGTGCGTATTGATCGGCCAAGGATTTTGTTCGCTTCACTGAAACCGACGACTTTGTTTTAACGACTTCCTCTCTTCTCGACGATTTCCAAATATTTTCACACGCCCGAAGTTCAAATGCAAGCGGCGCCATCATCATCTTCAAACCCGGAATTCCCGACGAAGCGCTGATGATCGAAAGTGTCGGTTGTAATTAAGATCCATTTATTCGCTCTTTAATAGGCTTCATTAAAAGCGATGTTTTTAAATAAAAATTATTTGAAATGGATCGCATGCCGCATGCACACCCTCTCCTCAAAAGACAAATTAAAAGCGCGAGTTGACGTCGTTCGTAGAGCAGAAGACGATGTCGGGCGGGCGTCGCGTTGATTAGGTCGACCGAATGATTTGTTTTCAAGTTAAATAGAACAAGAATCTTCATGAGCAGGCGTTTGGCTTCGACAAATTTAACATCCACAGTAACGGAATCGAGCGAAGATGAAGAATGTCTCAAGGATAGATTCTGGTACGCATTTCTGTGTTCGAGTCTCGTCACTTTTCTGACCGGGTTAGCTATCGTCTTGTTGGGTCGTGTTGTGTTCTGGTGTTGTCGAGATGCCGGTGTGCCCGGAGAGGCAGTCGGGAGTCCCGTCAAGTCGAAGAAGGACAAAGACAAGGAACCAGAGGTGCAGATCGGTTGGGCGTCCGAGGCGAAGGATTGGGCGGGAGAACTCATATCGGGACAGACGACAACAGGACGAATATTAGTTTAGAAACTTTTATTTTAAAATATTCTAGCAGCAGAGAATCCTATGGGAACGAAAGTAGAGGTAACCTGTGTTTAATTTTTCTCAGGTGGTGTTGGTATTTCTGCTGAGCATTGCCTCCTTGATCATCTACTTCATCGACTCATCGTTAGTCTTTCGTGCATTGACTTGATCATGTCTGACCATGTGACTATGATTAAATCTTCTGATGGACAGATGGTGCGCTATAAAAATTGAATATTTAATATTGTGTTACAGTGTAACGCCTTTTACGATTTGTGATGTTAATGTGTAGTCGTGTGTTGCCTTTTCATATTAAAATGGTTATAATTAATCATCATTATCATCATTAGTCAGCATTACCACCATTGGTCATCATTATCATCACTATTATTAAATGTGACATGTTTTCAAGTTATCGCACTGCAAATTATTCGTTATCAATTGGTTTAAATAGCTGCTCACCTTACATATATTTATTGCGCACATGTAAATTATTTACACACTTACTTCAATTTATGATAATTTTCATGTAAACCTGTGTTAAGCAAACCAATGGTGTCAAACAATGTCATTTCACAACAAAACAGCATCAGTTGCTTGTCCATGGTTAACTCCAGAAGTCGATGAAGCCGCTGGGTTCGTCCATAAAACGTGGTTTTATTGTAAGACCATAAAACCTGGTTGAGGCTGTCAGACATGATTATCTGGCATCCTGTAAAATGTGTCCTTTTCCTAATCCAGGCGTTGCTGGTGTGGCTAAAACTGGCTTTTCTCATGTGATGTTCAAGTTGCATTGCATTGATGGGACACAATTAATAGTATAACTTGATAATAATTAATAATAATATTTAATATTCTTTAATTGCTGAGTTACGTTCTTATGCTTACGAGAAATTTCAGAAGTGAATATAAATCTCTATTAGCCGTCCACACTAAGACTTCATTCAGTTTTCAGTTTGTGAAGTTGAGACGAGATAAACAATTGAAAGATTTCGGTATTTTTGTTGACGGCATTGGTAATCGTCTCAAGAATTTGTATCGGGGACGCCACCATCCACACGGTGATTATCTTCTGGTTGAGGTGACCAAATCAATAATTTCATAAATAAGAAAATTGTACGCTTTTTTCTTGATGATTGATTTTTCCCGCAGGACAGTGTTCTCCTTCTTACCACAAATAATTATTATGTAATAATGATATTTTAATTAATTGTAAGGATAACATTAGTAACACTCAGTCGTCGGTTACTGCAAAATTGACTTAGTTTTAGTCAAAATATTTTGACGGCGACAACATCAACCACCTCGCGTTGCTGTTCGCTGTTCAACTGTCACTAGAGAGTTCATTGCTGATGTTGTAAATGTTGTTGTTGTTAATGTTGCTGTTGTTAATATTGTTGTTAATGTTGCTGTTGTTGATGTTGCTATTGTTAATGTTGCTGTTGTTAGTGTTGCTGTTGTTAATGTTGCTGTTGTTAATGTTGCTATTGTTAATGTTGCTGTTGTTAGTGTTGCTGTTGTTAATGTTGCTGTTGTTAATGTTGTTGTTGTTGCAGACAATCTGTGGAGACTTGCGAGAAGTGGGTCAACAGCACAACACAACAACTGGACCTGGCTTTCAACATCTTCTTCATGATCTACTTCTTCATCAGGGTTTGTCCAATCTCCTCCTAATCACCTTCCAGCGGAACTTAATTAGTCGTACATTTTTAATGCAATTATGTTAATTGAATAATTAGACTCGCTTGCATTAACTGGTTGACATTAATAATTCAGCAACAGTAATTAATTTGCGTGAATTTATTATTATTATTTGTATTTTGTATTTCTTCTTCTTATTATTTTTATTGTTATCATCTATAATTTAATTGTCATCACGTGCGGACGCAATACGAAAAGCGAGCACAATAAAAAAGAAAACAAAGCAGTAAAACCCCACATAAATAAATAGCTTGAATTAATTAGTCGGCGTTAATTAAGCGGCATAATTATCGATTAATTAACTGTCGTTAATAATTCGGCGCGACCATTAATCAATCAATTAACGTTAGTAAAACTTAATTTGTTAATTAATTGGCGTTAATTGAAGTTAGTTAATCACCTAGATAACTGGCGTTAATTAATTAACGTGATTATTATTTAATTAGTTGCGCTACACAAATTGATTGACGAAGAAAACCGATTGTCGTAAATAAATGAATCTCTAATCAGTCTCTCCTCCAATTCACTCCCTCATTCCCTCACTCCCTCATTCGCTCACTCCCACTTTCCATGCTGATCTTTTTAAAATGCACTCCTTCCGCAAGCTAAGTAGAATGAATCTGCTTCCATCTCATCGAGACTCGCTTCAAGGAACGTGTTTGGTTTTCCATGGCACGATTGATGCTCAAGTCCTTGTTCGACCATGTTCCTATGTTGTACCTCGTTAGGGACGAGTCCACCTCTCCTGTAAATTCTCCAGTGAATTGTGATTTGTTTTGTTTTTTTAAAGGATGGAATTTATTTATTAAATTTAGTATTTTTGTAATTATTACAATATAATTGAAGACAATTACATCGGTCATTAATCATGTAACCGTACATCGTTCACCAAAGTGTCCATGGATCATTTCGATATTGTTTAAAAGTATTACAAGTTAGAATTACTTAGAATAATATTTATTACTTGTCAGTATGACTGCGTAACAATGGCTACCACGCGCAAGTCACTTTCAAATGCAGGTCATCAGCAGCGCGAAAGAATTTTCCAGACTTTTTTTTTGCATTTCCTCACCCGAGATGCTAATTAAACGCTCCGTTGATCCCTGGTGAGATGGAATTTTTCCAAACAGCTCATCGCGGCCTCCGAGAAGCTGCTGTTCCTGGTGGAGCTGTACTCGTTGGTCGACTACTTCACCATCCCTCCGTCCTTCGTGGCCATTTACTTGAATCGCAATTGGCTTGGTGAGCATTCGTTCGATGTTCTTCGTTTTGTGACCTTCCGTCGGCTTCATTTTAATATATTTCATTTCGTTAGATTTTACGACCCTAATTAGGATGTCGAGGAACTTTTGACAGACGATTTTGTAATTTTAATCTAGCTTTGAATTCTAATGGTCAATGAATCGAGGATAGAATTAAAATGAATAAAGAAAAAATCGAAAAAAATGAATAAAGTTTGTAAGAGCGTTGTGATGATTGACAAGTTCAAGTTTAAGAGGTTTAGGTTGTGGAAGTGATTCTGTGGCTCTCTTGCCGCACGTTCAATTAATTAATAAATTATTATTATTATTGCATTCGAGTTCGTGCATGTTATTATTTATTATATTGTATTATATTATATTATATTTATTATAATATCAAAATTAAGTTCATCATGAATGTTGGGGTGGTGGTTGATAAATGCATTCACGTAATTTGTCGAAATTAAATGCTTAACATTTAAATGAGGAGTGGACGCCTGCTAAAATATGCAAAAGGTGTTTTCAAACAATAAAAAATCCAAAAGTAGTATCTTTTAATTGCCGTGGAAACCTTCTGAGAGGATTCTTAGACGAACTTCATACACTCTAGGGTTGAATTTTGTTCCTGTGTCATAAATCGATGAAGAGGAACGTACAGGAAATTAATTATTTTACAAAAAGTCATAACCCTAATGCACACTTTCTTTTGCGTTTGAAATAAACATTTTGCTTTGTTAAGCTAGAGTTTTGAAGTTGTACTTGATCCACAACTTACCAACTTGCAATCAATTGTTATTAGCTAATTATTGCTTAAATAATTAATATGAATATTTATAAGTAATTAATTGATTTATTATTATAATTAAACAAATGTATTTCGTCGTTTTACTATATCAATGAATTACTACCTGTTACTTTATTTGTCTTCCTCTTCCAAACTTAGGCAATGAATTTGGAGTTTCTCAGTTTTAATTGCAATAATTTTAATCAACCCGACCAATTGATCAACGTGTTCAGTCAATTAACTTTTTTGATTGCTTAAATTGTTTCTTAAATTTACCATTACAACTCCTTCTCGATTCTCTGCCAAACTCCGCAGGTCTGAGATTCACCCGAGCACTGCGTCTGATGACGATACCCGACGTCCTCCAGTATTTGAATGTTCTCAAGACTTCCAATGGAATCCGCTTGGCACAACTGGTTTCAACCCTCATAAGCGTTTGGTTCACAGGGGCTGGATTCGTTCATCTGGTGCGTTGTCCGTTGCTCCTCTTGTGTTGTTATTGTTGTTGTTGGAATGATGGATGGAACGTGCTCATGAATGGAGAGGTTGAAAGGTTAGTAATAAATATACTGCATCTATAAATAAACCAGCACCTCTCGACTTGGATTGTGGTTGTCATGGTTTTTATTGTTGTTGTCAGCGTGATTAACTTTTAAAAATTTTTAAAAAATGTTATAAAAATTGATTTTTATCAAGTGTGAAGTATTACGGCGTACTACCTGGAGAATTACCTGTGATAACAAGCAATAAAAGTGGCAAAATAATAAAAGAATTTGACCGAATTATTTTTGCATTCCTTTGCGCACTGATTTACGTGTTTATCTTATCGGCATGACCTACTTTTTAAGACCATCTGACCAATCGCAGTGCATTAGTAAGCCATTAACAGACATTTCCTTTTACATATTACGCTCATTTAAATTTTATTTATTTAAAAAATGTTACGTAATATTCTGTAATAAAATTCTTGTTCAACTCAATGGTAAAAATTAGGCTATAACATTTTTGTGGCGATTGACATGACCTATTTCTGGCCAATCAGAGCTTAAATATTTGGGTCCGAAGTTTTACATTGAAATAACTTCAAAGTAGTTCAAGATTTTATGAACTTTGTTTCTTCTACGACCTCGTGAACCCAAAGTATCATCCCAAAAGGTTTCATCGAAATGAGCTCCGAGGATTTGTATGAGATGCAGAGACAAGAACAGATCGACATTTGCCCCTTACAGATAAGCTCATCTTAATGAAAGCACCTCCATTGATCATGGAAACGTGACTCTTGATGTTATCAATAATCGATTATAACTTACTGTTATCATAATTATTTTGTTGTCATTGTTATCAGTCATTATATTTATTTTGTTGTCATTGTTATCAGTCATTATAATTATTTTGTTGTCATTGTTATCAGTCATTATATTTATTTTGTTGTCATTGTTATCAGTCATTATATTTATTTTGTTGTCATTGTTATCAGTGCGTCATTGATAATGTTATTATTAAACCATCCTAATCACGTACCATCGCTTGCTTCTTATTGACTGGACGCAATCGTTTATTGATGCGCTGTTGTTATTATTGCAAGGATCACCATTTCTCATCGCAACAATAAAAATGTCTGAGCATCATTTTCTCAACATTCACAATGTTTTTAGAAGGAAAACACTAAGCCTATTATGACCATTAAACCTATTATGACCACTAAACCTATTATGATCATTAAACCTATTATGACCACTAAACCTATTATGACCACTAAACCTATTATGATCATTAAACCTATTATGACCACTAAGCCTATTATGACCACTAAACCTATTATGACCACTAAACCTATTATGACCATTAAACCTATTATGACCACTAAACCTATTATGACCACTAAACCTATTATGACCACTAAACCTATTATGACCACTAAACCTATTACAGCCAGTCCTGACGACAAGCAGATTCAATAATTGACAATTCGTTTCGTTCACAAACTTGTTGGTGTTTGAGAAATAAATCGCATCTTTCCTTTTGGTTATTCTAACCTTTTTGGTTCTCCATTTTGGATGAACCCTCAGGAGGAGCGTGTGATGGATGTTTGTTGCTTTATGATGATAATGATGATTATTGTGGTGATGATGATGTTGGGGATGGTGATGGCAGTAGTGCTAGTGAGTTCAGTATTAGTTCATAAAGGGTTAAAATCTCACTCTTGTGATGATATGATGCTGATTATAACGACGACGATGATGATGATGGTGGTGGCGATGATGATTATTATGATGGTGGTGGCGATGATGGTTATGATGATTATGGTTGTGGTGATGGCGGCAGTGGTATGAGTTCTTTGGTTCACAAAGAGTTGAAATCTCTCTTGAAGATGGAACGTACACGCATTCGCCAACAAGCTCTTGAAATGTGAAATGTCGACTTGTTTTTTTTTCGTTTTGTTTTCGTTGATTTTAATGAAGTTTAATTCTTTTATTTCTTTTAACTTCATTCTCACGTCGAGTTTGCCATCGGTCTTTCGTGAAATTTAGCATTCCACGTCCCTTCCAGGAGGAAAACTATTATTATTATTATTATTAATATTATTATTGTTGTTGTTGTTTTATTTTTTTATTTTTATTATTATTATTATTATTATTATTATGGAATTTTCACATTATTACTCTCGGCTATCCAGCCGGTGAAGGATGAATCCGGAATAACTACCAGTACTCTTAGTGATTCATCCAAGCACTTTCCGTAAAATGTGGGCAGTGCCCAACATGTAGATTTTTTGAATCTCCGAAACCTTCGGTCGTCCTGGTGTCAACTCCATTCCTTTCGCGAAGTCTTTTCTCAACGTTCCGAGTGCTCCTACGACTTACGTCCACCTGGTCGACCTTGGTTTTCACATTCCACATGCGGTTAAATTCGATCTCCAAATCCTTGTACTTGCTAATTTTTTTCAGCTTCTGTAAGCGCGATGTTTTTATCGTCAGGGACGGGAACATCAATTAGCAAACAAGACTTGGATTTTCTGTCCGAGATGACAATGTTAGGTCTGTTGGCTAAGATTTTTCTGTCCGTTAACGATAGTCCCACAAGATCGTGTTCAACGTTATATTTATCACACTATGAGGTCTGTATTCAAACCATTTGTTGGGAACTCCACAGCCAAGCTCACGGCATACTACCCAATGAATATAGCTGGCTATACAGTTATTTGGGTGCAAATATTCAGTTGATGCCAGCACCGTGCAACCTGCCCTTATGTGGCTTACAATTTCTTGGGCCTTCCACAGACTCTGCAATTGCCATCGATCTGCTTCTTTAAAATCTTACGTTGATGGTATCTGGTATCGAGTGTCTAGTCCTGATCTGCCATGATCAAGCTTTCAGTTTCTCCTTTGAGTCCTGCACTTCTTAACCAAGCACAACTTGCTTCTTCGTCAACAAAAGGTTTTTCGAGGCTGCAAAAATATTGTCCATGCATTGGTTTCTCCCGCAGTTCTTCTATTCTCTCCTTCTCTATGTTGTCCTTTAGCATCACTTTCGCTGGTATTTGAACTGTCGACAAAAGCAAATATTTATTCTTTATTGCCTTTGCTTCCTTCAGGAGAGAAAATTTACCTTCCAAGCCTCATGCTTTTTTATTTACAAGCCTGCAAAACCTGTATTTGCCCTGATCAACACAATCACTCAAATTGACCACGGAGCAGCTGTAAGCAGACATCAACTGAACAAGTCCCCTACCTCNCCTTCCAAGCCTCATGCTTTTTTATTTACAAGCCTGCAAAACCTGTATTTGCCCTGATCAACACAATCACTCAAATTGACCACGGAGCAGCTGTAAGCAGACATCAACTGAACAAGTCCCCTACCTCCATTGCGCCTCTTAATGTACAGCCGACTAACATCTCCTTTCGGCTGATGGAGTCCATGCATTGCAAGAAGATTCCGAGTTTTCCGATCCATTTTCTCAATGTCAGACTTCCTCCACTCAATTATGCCAAAGCTACACGTGGGCACCGGAACTGCCAAAGCATTTATCGCCGAAAATTTGTTTTTAGAATTCAATTCTGATCTGAGAATGAGACGCACTCTGCGATAATATTCCTTGGCTACTTCCTCCTTCATCTCAGAGTGTTGAATGCCACTATTTTCGTCAACATCGAGGTATTTGTATGCCGCTTCTTCGTGGCTTTGAATTGAAGTCTTATCGTCGATTGGCGTGTTTTGGCTTTTGATTTGTTTGCCACCCTTCATTACAGCAATGTCACACTTCTCTAAGCCGAACTCCATGCTAATATCATCAGTGAAGGTTTTTATTATGGATAAAGCTTTACTGAGATGGGCCTCAGTCCTGGTAAATATTTTTAAATACATGTAAAGTAAATGTGATGTTTGTTGATTTGATGCTATTTTATGTCCAATGTTTAATCTGTTGAGCATGTTAGACAGGGTTTAAATAGGGTTATTAAAGCCAAACAACAAAGGAGGAACGAGAGAGAGTCACATTGGAAGATTCCTCTCTTAATGCTGATTTTATTAGTTTTTGTGCAACCAGACCGATGACATAGCATGAATTCAGTTTTCCAATTTCTCATTGAATATTCCACAAATCGGGTAATTGTGTCATGAGCCCGATACATATTAAGCCAAAATCCAGGAATGAGGTACACTGTCAAAAGCTTTCTTGTAATCAATCCATGCCTTGGCCAGATTCCTCTTCATTCTGTTGGCAGTCCTTACAAGCATCTTGTTGATAAGCAGTTGATTCTTACAACCTCTCGACCCTCTTCGAAAACATTTTTGTTTTATGGGTAATATGATGTTTTTATCCAGGAGAATATAAAGTCGGCTTGATATCGCGGCGGTTAATATTTTGGATCGTTTTGATCTTCACCTTTTGAGAGGAGGAATGTGAGACCAGAAGTTAGCCAAGATGGGATATTTTCAGGGTTTTTAATCAATTCATTAAAGGCTAATTTGCCATGAAGAAAAAAACAAGTTTAATCCAGAAATTTTGAATGTTGTCAGAGCCTGGTGAATAGTTTATTATTATTGTTGTTGTTGCTTTATTATCATTGTTGTTGTTGTTATTATTATTTCACGAAATTTAACGCTCCACGTCCCTTCCAGGTGGAAAACTCCGGGGATCCATTCAAAGACTTCGGAAACAAGCAGGACCTGACGTACTGGGACTGCGTGTACTTCACCTTGGTTACCATGTCGACGGTCGGATACGGAGACATTTATTGCAAGACCATCCTCGGTCGCATCTTCATGGTCTTCTTCATCTTGGGGGCTTTGGTGAGTCGGCGGTGGGGGAGGTTGGGGAGAGGTGAGTCGGCGGTGGGGGAGGTTGGGGAGAGATGAGTCAACGGATGGATGGATGAAGAAGGGATGGATGGATGATTGCAAGCTGATGACGCAAAGATTTGTCGATGAAGTCTTACGAGTGCGTTTTTTTATTCCTCGTTTGCACAAACGTAATACTTGGTCGTGTGCACGTGAATGTAAATGTAAGTGTGAATGTGTTGAATGTAATATACATATGAATACAATGAATGTGAGTGTGAATGTGAAAGTGATTCGCCCTGCTACTGTCGACAGGGAGATGGAATGTAATTCTGCAACATGATTGCATTAACTCCTCGTCTCTGGTTTGAACTTCAATATTGGAGTCATAAATGAGATTAAGTCCGACACGAGCACGTTCGTGTCGTGCTTAAAACTTACTTGAAAGACTTGCTTTAATATTTAAAATATTTTCGATTATATTATTTATTCAAATAAATGAATAATAAATAATCATATTAAATATTAAATATTTTATTAATTGTAAATAAGTGAGTTTATAATATTTATGAATTAGATTGATAACAGAAATAACTCCTATTCGTAAGTGAATAACAACGACTCTGTTGCAACAGTGTTCGTGAACGTGATGAACTGCAGGATCGATATTCATCCACATTGCTAAAATGCTTCTGAATGAGTGATTGATTCGATGACGCATGACCATTGAATGGGTTGACCTTCGATATTTTAAACGAAAACCATTCAACCGTGCATGAAAAGACGTCTTACGCTTCATTGATCGGTGCAGGTGTTCTTTACTGAGTTGAACTCAAAACCATCAGTTGAAGGTGAAGATGGAACCATTGTCGAATTGATTAATTAATTTGATTGATTGAATTGCACCGACTGATTGATTGATTGATTGATTAATTAATTGATTGAAATGGTTCAACCTACGATGTACAACGTTGTTAGTAATGTGATTATCAACTGACATTTACATTCATGCTGGCTTTCTTATATCAATTATAATTAATTTTATTACTTACGTCCTTCAAATTCAGCCAGTTACTTGCCATAAGAAAAATGGATGATTAGGACCGTGCTCCCGCAACGGGACTCGAACCCGTGCTGCCGTCATGAGAAGTCTTAAACATTAGACCATGCGGTCTAATTAATTAATCGATTATTTCTTCCAGGCCATGTTTGCCAGCTTCATTCCTGAGATCATGGACATCATCGGAACGAGGCGGAAGTACGGGGGTTCGTACAAAAAAGAGCACGGAAAAAGGTTCACGTTTCTTCTCCGCATGCATGTGTCTATGCGTGTGTCTGAGCGTCTGTGTTCGTGCCATGTGCACTTGTATGTATTGTCTTGGTTCCATGGTGGGATGTTTATGCCCAGGAGGGGATGCTTAACAGCGCTGTGAAGATTTCTTTGGACTGTTTGTGTGCAAAATAAAAACATGATGAATGTGGTTCATAATATGCGGTTCAAAATATTGGTTCATAATATGTGGTTCAAAATATGTGGTTCATAATATTGGTTCATGTTACTGCATTATTGACCTAAGTTTTGAGGAAGCAGCTGGAAATTGATTCTGGAAAAGTGATGACTCCGTCGTTCAATCGTGATATCGATTAACGATTCAGAGCTTGATTAGAGTGGCGTATGTTCAACAGAACTTCAAGACCACTAATGTAGAGGGGAATTTTCTCTGAAGAGGAAAGTTTTGGGGGCAGAGTGAAACCCTGCTGGTTCAGTGTTGGTAATCGAAGGGGGGAGTCTATTCCAGATCTGTAGACCTGCCGTCCAGTGACGTACATCGGGCAAATGTTGTGGTGTTGAATTGAGAACAACCTAGAATCAACGGAGGAGCTCTTCAATCTTTCAATCTACTTTTATGCTCCAGTGGAAATTCAACCTACTTTCGTCGGTTGAGAGAATCTTGAAGGAATTAAAATTCTTTGCTTTGTTTTTATTTGTAATTATGGCGATTACTGAAGCGGTGTCTCGTGTGAATATTACCGAGTGAGGATTTTTCTGTGACTTTTGTCGGAGCTTTTGAATTTTCTTATAATTTAAAATTATTTAAATTTATTAAAAATTCAAAAGTATTGAAATGATTGTTTAGAATAATGATTAAAATCATTCGATGAATCCACGTGAATTCCATCTCTCGTACTATTTTTCATTTTCATCATCATCATCATCATCATCATCATCATCATCATCATCATCGTAGTCACCATCATCATCAGCTGGAAAGTACCGCAGTTAACTTACATCTTCATCAGAGTGACTTCTCTCTCATTTGCTGGGAGGAACTCCTTCCGAGTCGAATCTTTATCTCCTCCTGTTTTACGGCGATGTGGAGGTCTTTGTGTCGAGGGATGGAATTAATCACTCCAAGTCCCCCCTATCCGAGACACTCGAACCATCCATTCACCAATGCATCCATCCATCCAACCGATCTTAATTCACTAATGCATCCATCCATCCAACCGATCTTAATTCACTAATGCATCCATCCATCCAACCGATCTTGATTCACTAATGCATCCATCCACCAACTCTATCCATCTATTCTAACAATCATAATTCACCATAATGCATCCATCTCGTCCAATCAATCAATCAATCAATCCATCCAACCGATAATAATTCAGCAATGCATCCATCCATCCATTTCATCCAATCAATCAATCAATCCAACCGATAATAATTCAACAATGCATTCATTCTATTTTTAAATTTATTCATCAATCCATACCTCGAAATTAGTGGTTATCCGATAGACTGAGTAAGCTTCTTCTCAGCTTCCATAAGCAAATGGTGAGTTGATTTATTTACTTCCCTGTCCAGTCTTCCAATCACTTTTGCATCTAATCCTTCTTCTGTACAAACTCATTCATTCATCTATCCGTTATTTTCATTCATTCATTCATTTATTGATGTCATTTTCTTCAAATAATTCTTGAAAACTTGATAAGAATGCTTGGCATTGAAATAAAAAAATAAAAATAAAGCCAATATAATAGTCACTCTCACTTCACCATCCATCGAGGAATAATCACTAAATAAGTAACAACAGCACAACACCACCTCCCGTGACATTTCGTTTTTATTTATGTTTTTAAGTCTGCGGAATACTTTGCTTTCTGATGAGAAGGAGATTGGCCTCAGTGTTTGCATCTATAATTAGCTCATTTGTTTGAAGGGGTCATTGCCGGAGTCCTTCTGTTTATCGGGAACTGCAATATTTTGCAGAGGACTAAAATTCTTTAAAAGTAAATCCGCTACTGACCTTAACTCTGACCCCTGCTGACCTTAACTCTGACCCCTACTGACCTTAACTCTAATCCTACTGAAAACCTACAACACGTTTTATGCACGTGACCTTCGTTGTTTGAGGACAAATGCTTCTTTCGTTTTCTTGTTCAACCGTTTTGGGTTTTCCCATTTCAGTTCATTTCATTTATTTATTGTTGAATTGGTTGACCCAATAAAGGCTTGAATATGTCAGCAAACATCCGCGCATATCTGCGTAATGAATTTAAACTTCCAGCTTCTTAGTAACATTTTGTATTTACTTGTTTTTTTTTTACGGGTGCGTTTTGTTTTTTGCAAGTCGTGCAGCACAAAATATTCCGCGATTTTCGCCCTTTTGTTTATCATTATCTCTTCCACAGTCCTTTCTCT
>MPNW01000190.1:65245-108659 GCA_011800805.1 Hirudo medicinalis | reverse complement strand
AGTTTCCTCAACAAATCTACTTTATTTGACAACCTTGACTTCTCGTGATATTTTCGCAAAGCTTCCCACGTCCCTTTAGCTGTTGCCAATTTGCGGATAAGATTTAATTGGTTGCCTTCTAAGAGTAGACCGATAATAGCTCCGGCTTTACGATCTTTCAATTGCCATGCGGTGGTAGCCAGATTTGGTGAATCTTCCTGATTATGTTACACAGATCTTCTTTAGTCAGGAAAAGTTCAACTTTAAATTTCCACGTCTGTTAGTTATGGTTTTTCCACTTTGTGATTCTCGCAACTGAATCGTCGGCCATTTTAAATTTCGTTTACTATGCTCGAAAAACACAATTCCTGAAGAGCAATAAAACGAAAATGCCGAAAAACAACTAAAAAGAATAACTGGCAAATCTTTATCGAAATTACGAGGCTACTGGGCCCATAACTTGTTAGATTATTTTTTTACGCGCTACCACATGCGACACGGCAGGAAGAGTCACCAAGAACGCTAAGGTAACGACAACGATCACGATTCATAGTGATTAGAGTGGCATATTTTCAAACAGAACTTCAAGACCGCTAACATTTCGTGAGGTGGCGACCAGAGGAATGAGGCGAAGAGGAGCGCCGAGGATGACGACTACCAGATCTTCTATCACGATAGTGATGAAAGCGAAATTTCTTGCGGAGGACTCCAACTCTTCTGAGTGATGGTATAAGCCCGCGATCGGGTTTCACGGACAAATTCAAACTCATTAGCATATCATATGCTATCGGTCCGCTTAGAGCAGTACTCATAACAGACGACAATTGAAAGCAGACCGGCAAAATGTGAAACTATTGATAAAACAAATTTTTTTGTTAGTTAGGAGTAGTCCAATAAAGAAATTACATATTTAATGGTCTCATTACAGCCAGGAATGTCGCTATAACCGAGGAAAAACTCTAGGAACAGCGACAGAAAAAAACAGGTCCAACTAACAACCAAAAAACTAAAAAACAAATATGTATAAGAATCGATGCTGTCCGACAGTGTTGGGGGGGGGTCTTTAAAATTGTATTTTGCAAGTTTTCAGACTTATCGAACTCACCGCTGTGACAGACAACTTTGATAATTACAACTTTGTAGTTCTATATAGTTTTATGTTGAAGAGGATGCTGTTCACCAACTTTGCGTTTCTTAGAAACTCCCAGAATCAAGAATTCAGTGTTGGTATCCAAAATGGATAGTTCCGCTCTATCGCTTCCGAAATTCATCAAAACCATGCCTCAGCGAAAAAATCTCTGCCTAGTTCCATTTTATCTGCTTTTGTGTGCCGCATGGTCCATAAAACATTCTTTACGATTATCTCATTTTTTGTCCAAGAATTTAAAAACGTGTCCCCAAAAAATGTATCCGCCTGTAATATCTGCGGGTCAGATGTGGTCCGCGGGACGCAGTTTACCCACCCAAATTACCCCTAATTTAGGAAGTAAGTTTCATGTTTGGCTTTGGATTAGTTTGTTTGCGTTTCAGTCATGATGGAGCATTGAGCAAGATTTGAAAAAGTAGCTGAACAAATCACGCGAATTCTGTTCCTGTGTCAGGAATCAATGATATTCTGTTTTCCAGAAGAATAGTTTGTTTGGTTGGTTGGAATAACCGGATCATCCTGTCATATCGACGTATCATTTTTTTGTCTTTACTATTTACTACTGGCAAGGCATTTGGTATTCGGAATTTCGGAATGTATTTATCATTTATTTAGATCTGTTCAAAATAAAGATAGAACATTCAATGTGAAATGGGCCTTGAATATTTATCGAGATTCTAGTTTTTTTCATTATTATTTTGTCTGATAGCAAATATTTCTTAAAAATATAATGATATCCAATACAGATATAGTAATATTAATATTTATTGTTATTATATATATAAATATATAATAATTTAAACATTACTTATTGAGGCAATTTCACTAAGTTACGAAAATTGAAAGTGATTTGTAGAACTTCATCACCTGCAAACCTAATGTTATCGGGTAGTTTTATGCATGCTGGATGGAGATTTAACACGAGCCAGAATTAATTCACTGAACTTGATAAACGTTTGCATTTTTTTTTGAGCAATTTTATTAATCAAGCACAACAGTAAAATCAATTTTTATTTAATAAAAATCAGTATTTTATCAAATATAAAAATCAGTATTTTATCAAATAATCCTCTCTTGCATTAGAAATCATTTTCTACCTTCAACATTCCAAGTCCCGGTCGGCTAAAATGATGTAAATCTTAAAAGTAAGCAAATCGAGCATCCACATTTCAGTGAGATACGGGGATGTGTTTTCAGTCGCTGACGACTCCACAGTGGCAGAACGACTACATGAGGGGCACTGGCATGGAGATGTACACCGAATGCTTGTCTCAAGATTTCAATGGCCTTACCTTCCCAGAGGCTGCTCAGTATTCATTTGTCTATTTCAAATAATTATTGTATTTTCTTGTAAGCGTAAATTTCTCTCAAAATGTATCATTATGAAAATTGTTCAGCAGTGAGAGACACTTGAATTGTTGTAGTTGGAAAATAGTCATAATTTCGTCTCAAAATAATTGCTGCAAAACTCAGACTGTACCTCGAGAATAATCGTTGAAGTTGTTGGAGCAGGTCTGAGTGGACCTGGAAGTGATTGAAATAAATAAGCGTAACTCGTTTCCTCACCTCAACAGGTTGTGCTTTACAAAGCTGAAGCTGTTACTAATAGCAATCGAAAGCAGAGGAGATGGAGGCAGGGAGAGTTGTTTGGCGATCAATCCTGGTCCCGAGGTCTTTATTGACTCCACTACTCAAGGATTCTTTATTGCCGAATCAGCCGATGATGCCAAAAGGTTGGATGCGATGAATTTATGGAAGCATTTGTCCATCTGTTGTCTGCCTGAGTTGAATTCGTTGTCATCCGGTTGTTCACGTTGTTGTTGTTGTTTTAAAGGGCTTTCTACTACTGCAAAATGTGTCACGGGGCTGCCAACGACGTGGAAAAAATTAAAAAAGTGCCGATGCAAAGGAGGTGAGTCAGTAACTTAGTGAGGATATTTCTGTACAACTCAGTGAGGATATTTCTGTACAACTCAGTGAGGATATTTCTGTACAACTCAGTGAGGATATTTCTGTACAACTTAGTGAGGATATTTCAGTACAACTTAGTGAGGATATTTCTGTACAACTTAGTGAGGATATTTCAGTACAACTTAGTGAGGATTTTTCTGTACAACTTAGTGAGGATATTTCAGTACAACTTAGTGAGGATATTTCAGTACAACTTAGTGAGGATATTTCTGTACAACTTAGTGAGGATATTTCAGTACAACTTAGTGAGGATATTTCAGTACAACTTAGTGAGGATATTTCAGTACAACTTAGTGAGGATATTTCTGTACAACCTTTTGCTTGAAACTAGGATTTAAAGGCACAATTATTTGAAATGAAGCATCTTTGTTTTTCAAGTGAATGGCAAAAAGTTGACTCTCATCCACAACAAGGAAAGCTTCTTCTGGAGGGACCACGGTAAGTTGGAGTTGTTGATTAGGAGTTTTTATGTGACAAATTCCATAATTTATGCTAAGGAGGTGAAATCATATTTCATCATTGAAGACGGATTAAAATAGGGCAGTAGCAGAATAAGGCGATAGGTAGGAATAACTTATGGTAATGAGATATTTATTATGCGATGATGAGACTTTTATCATAATTAATGATAATCACGTGAAGCTATAAATGACTGAAGTACAATGTTGTAACTTTGTTGAGGTAATGAAATTAATGTATGATAATGAGTATTTATAACAACGACAACAATAATAATAATAATAATAATAATAATAATAAGAGCGTGGTAGTAATTTATCACAGGAACATGTCGTAATATTTCTCAATAAAACGAACATCCCAGGAAGCATACCTTTTATGAGGCTCAATGCAAAGTCTCCTTCAGTCGCTCGTAAAAGCAGCAGGATTGGCTCAATTGTTGCCAGGTTATTCGCTTATTCAGAGAATTCATTTTCCATTTTCCATTTTTATTATTTATCGAAGCATAAATGTCGTTGATATTTCATAAATCTATTTTTTGTTTCCGAGCCGACATGAGCGAGTCCAAAGCACGGACGCATCGACAGCAAATCCGGTCAAATAACTCAGACTTGGATTGCTCAGATAATCTTTATTTGCATTCCCTGCTAACCAGATGGCTGAACAGGATCGTGTTCTTAGCCTTGCAACTCAAAGTTGTGCCTCAAAGCGCTATTTAATCGGTACAATAGGCAGTCGTTGGTGTTTGATGAGTTGAAATCATCTTACTCATTATTACCATCATCATCTTACTCATTATTACCATCATCATCTTACTCATTATTACCTTCATCATCTTACTCATTATTACCATCATCATCTTACTCATTATTGCCATCACTTAATTAGCTGTTAGTTAAGAACGTAGGCAGACTCCGACGCCAAAAAAAAAAGAAAAGAAATGGTTCCAATGGACCCAATGTCAAATGTTCTTCTTCCTCACAGCTCCCTCAACGCACACAAAGGTCACCAACCAGTCGTCAGTACGGAGATGAGCGAAAGTATTTTCTGTTTAACTTCAATATCGAACTCTTGGTAAGCATTTTTACAGTGGAAGGTTAATTTGCTTACTTATTTGTTTACTTGTTAATTACTTGTTAATTACTTGTTAATTACTTGTTAATTAACTGTGGCATTGTTGATGAAGTTCTCACATAGAAATAATGAATTTTCAAAAGATTTTGCATATCCTCCATTATTGTTTTGATCAATTATTATTCAATGGAAAGGCACAGAACTATTAATAATAACAAGACATAACGAGACTTAAGAGTCTGAAACTCGTAGCTAAGATTATGATGACGATTTTTATTATCGTCTGTTTCATAACTATATGGATGGGACGATCTAGCTAAGATGTCTGTGTTTGTCATCCTGAAGCTGGTTGACCTTGTCGTGTCGTCTTTGTGATGGATGCTGTCGACGCTGCAATTGAAATGTGGCGCTACATAAATCGCATTATTCCGGTACCTATTGTGTGCTATAAAAATGTTCTTTTAAACATTAATTAGGCTGGTTTGCAATTGAAGATTCAACGAATGAGGTGAAATATGACCTCCTTTGAATGAATTTAAAAATGGGACTTTACAGTTCCAAGCACCGAAGCAGTTCATGGAAATTTATTTACCAACGTGGGCAGATAAACCAGCAATAACACCAAACCCGCCTGAATTTTTAAAGGCATCGCTTTTAATGTCATGTTTTTGAGGGGATGAAACATTCTAAAACATTCTAAAACATTTTGAAACAGTTTGATACATTTTGAGACATTCTCAAACATTCAATGTCGGGCATTAAAGGTTAACGTTTCCTAGGAACTGCGTTTTACAAAACCTCGCATCGATTTTTATTTCTTTAGGAGATGACTTTGGAGTGAAAAAATACTAAATTCTAATTTATTTAATATGTTCGTCGAAAAGACATTGATTTGATGATCACATCATAACACGAATTATGGTTGTAATATCTCTTAATGTTATTGTTATTTATGACATTAAAAATTATTTAACGTACAGAATAGCAACATTAAATCGAATGCATTCGCTGACCAGGGTGCTTTGAAAAATAAAACATTGACAGATCAAAATGTGACTTTTAAGTTGAATTAAATGAATATTCACTCTATTTAATTCCTTATTTGTAAACATTATTAATTACTAACAATAAATAATATAATTATTGCCAATCGTTGGTATTATTAATTAGACAGTTAGACAGTAATTGATTTTTTTTTTATTATTGTCATTATTATTATTGTTATTGTTATTGTTATTTACAAGTAAGATTAAGTTTAGTGTAAATTATTTTAAGAAGAAATAAAAATATAAAATTGAGTTGAATAAACACTTCACACCACCTGAGTTTCATTCTGAAGTTTGATTGTTGATCAATCTTCCAATCTTTGTTGGACTTCATGCCATCTTTATTTCTGTGGAAAACATGCAACATAAATAAAACATTTATGGCGACTTATGTTCCACAAATTCTCCTGCACTCGGAATGCTTTCGCTTTTTGTTATTTAAATTATTAATATTATTTTACATATGGAACATAAATTAATCTTTATATATGTATATATTGACATCCAGGCTGATTTATATGTAATACTTAATAACAACAACAACAACAATAATAAAAATAATAACAATAATAATAATAATAATAATAATAATAAAATGTGAAGCATAAATAAAGAAACGTTAAAGATTTGTAATTGATTTATCATTCGTCAGTTCCGCTTAATGTTCATTTCCATGTAATTCCTTCTTCCAACTGCTCGTCAAAAACACGTGGAAAACTGCTTTGAAGCAACGCTCATCGATTTGCACCGTTCTTTTGTGTCCTTTTGAGATGCTGCATTGTTTTCCGCATTCCTCGTGAAATGAATCAATGAAAGACAAGTTACAATCAAATGCATTGAACAACAAATCAGCGTTGGTGGTCCTCTCTGGCTTGAAAATGAACAACGCATGGGTTTGTCGCGTTGGAAAAACCAGCTTTTTGAAGTGAGAGTCTCATGGAGACGATGTTTTAGTCATCGGTATTGTCGTTACTTTGTATGTTTTAGTCATCGGTATTGTCGTTACTTTGTATGTTTTAGTCATCAGTATTGTCGTTACTTTGTATGTTTTAGTCATCGGTATTGTCGTTACTTTGTATGTTTTAGTCATCGGTATTGTCGTTACTTTGTATGTTTCATTAGTTATTATTCTGTTATCACAACGTACCCAATCGATCACGCTCTGCTGCATTGTCTTGTTCTGTCGCCATTTTAAATGTCCACAACGTCACGTTCCAAAGATTGTGAAGCAAAGACCTCCAGGAAGTTTGCAGATGAAGGCAATTGGAAAATAAATGCGATTCTGAAACGAATTCATAAAAAAGAAATTCGTTGTGTTTCGATGAACTGGAAATAGTTTCGGTGCAGTGACACGATGTGCTCGGTGCCTGCAAATGATATTAATGAAAGATTTTTTCATACTTACCTACGACCAATAAAACTTTAAATTTTTGATAGTTTGTAATTAAAAATGCATTTTATGCAAATGTTGTCTATTTACAAACCGAAAAAGTATTAAAACTAATTTGAAGTTTATAAAATTACTATTTCATAAATGGCTGGAGGTAAAATGTTCTGACAAGGAGAGGAGAAGATTGAGACCGTCAGACAAGCAAATTATTAGCTCAGGGAAATTGCCATGGAACCCCTTCGAAACATTATTTTTTGTAGTATTTTTACATGAGTTTCAGTCATTTTTCGATGATTTTTGAAAGTGTACTTCATGGTTATTGGACGCCTCGAAATCAATTTTTCGGAATTTTTAAATTAATAATAAAAATATTTCAACGAAAATTTCAGAGAGAATCACAAATACATACAGTTAAGCAACATGCTAAAATTAACCACAATCAAATTTTTATTTAGTGAATTACCATGAAATTATAGGGCGTCCTCATGTTTCCGTTCTGACCGTAATTTTAAAGAGAGCAACTAAACATTTACGAAGTAAGCATAAATGTTGTTGTTCAGCGCGCCCATCCCTGAGGCTAGAAACCAGACGACTGTGATGACGACAGCAACAACGACTAGCATGAGTCATCCAGGAACGGTCATGAGCATCCAGGACATATCGGTGAGCATGCCACTGCCCGAGTTCGATTCGACGGGGATGTTCCACTGGTGTCCTTCACAGCCTATCGAGGCTTGCACGATTGTCAGTCTTCCGTCATTTTATGGTTGTATTCGGTGGGAATACCGCTACTGATTTCGACATTCGTCGCATCAGGACCGAGAACAAGCTGCAGAAACGATTCTGAGTTCTCACGTTGTCGTGTGTTTGTTCGCTAGCGGCAGTTCGCCACTCATCGGCCTGCGCAATCTCATCATGCCACTGCGAGCCAGCAACTTCAAGTACGAGGACTTGAAGCACGTCGTCATCGTGGGAGACAAGGAGTACATCAAGAAGGAGTGGAAGAGTCTCCAGAACTTTCCGAAAATTCTCATACTCGATGTAGGATAAAAAATAAATGCATTTACAAAAGTACTTCTTAAATCGTTCGATTACTGGGATTAAATCCTATTGTTCATCATCCCCTTGAATAGGGCACTCCGCTAAACAGGGCTTCCTTGAGAGCTGTCAACATCAACCTCTGTGACATGTGCGTCATTCTCTCGGCCAGTTCCAAGTCGAGCACTGACGATGGAAGTCTGGTTGATAAGGAGGCCATCCTGTGTTCACTGAACATCAAAGCCATGTCCTTCGATGATTCTTTTGGTCTCCTTCAGCAGACAGCTCAACACATACTCTCAGGTTGGTTAGAAGCAAAACGTCACGCTGGAAATAAATTGAAAATATAAATATCACGCAGAATGCCTTTATTTATAATTTAAATATAACTTTTATTTATAATTTAAATGAAAGTATGTTGTTAGGGAAAACATTGTTGTTGTTACGATTAATAAATAATGATAAAAACGGCGGGAGAATAATTTTCACAGAATGTGGTGATAATAACCTTCGTCCGTTGAAAGCTTTTGTTCTGAGAACAAACATGGAAAATGTTCTTTGCTCGCAAAGAAAGACAATTTGTTTTGTTTTGTTTTTTTAAATATATTCATTTTTGACTTAGTTTTTCAAAATTTGTGGTTCATTTGGATACTTTTCCAAGTATCGCTGGCATCAAGTGAAAATGCTTTTAAGAAAATTACAATTTATTACTGCTTGTAACATTTGTATTGTAAAGTCTGTAACGTTGCTTACTGAAGTTACATTATTGATGTGTTCGATTTATTTATAGAACATTGTAAAGCCAATATTTTGTTAATTCAATTCGCGTCTTAAAGCAAAATAATGTTCATTCCTTCCACGATATGAACTTTAACCTCGAACGTAAACTCCCCTCCTGAGGTTCGAAAAGCATGTTTATTTCGATTGCTTTCTCACCGTTTATTTTTGTTGCAGGAGTGGAGCAGACGATAGGTAGGCCACTTCATTGGTTCTTGCACTTAATTTATCAAATGAGAACTTTCGCAGAAGATAATTAATTTATTGATAACATTTATATGGCGCAAATCGCGAAAGCACAGATTATATAATAATTGTAATATTGGTAATTATAATATTTAAATGTCTCATCTTTCATAATTTATGTATTTTCAATATTATTAAATTAGTAAATTATTTAATTAAAAAATTGAACACATCCGAAACCCAAGCATTCTTGCCAACAAGTCCTCCAGGTGAGAACAAAAAGAAGGTGATTTCAGGTACATGTATCCCCATGATTACAGAGTTGGGTAGGTGGAAAGGCTTCTGTAATTTATCCCAGTTTTTAGTCACTAATTACAATGCCACTAATTAGTAATGTCACAAATTACCAATGTTAATGCCACTAATTACCAATGTTAATGCCACCGATTAATAATGTCACAAATTACCAATGTTAATGCCACTATTTAATAATGCCACTAATTACCAATGTTAATGCCACTAATTAATATTGCCACAAATTACCAATGTTAATGCCACTAATTAATATTGCCACAAATTACCAATGTTAATGCCACTAATTAATATTGCCACAAATTACCACGCATCATTTTTCTAAATTACAATTTATTACTTTGACCTCTTTTTTTCTTTATCGTTAGAAAAAATGTCTTCCTCTTTTTTCTATTTCTTGAAACCGAGGTGACATCTATCGATTTAAAAGAATCAATAATGAGAAAGCGTAACAGTTTATTTCCTCTCTGCCAAAAAGTCAGATCAGAAAATCAGAAAGTGAAATGCAGGCTACCCATTGCCTGTAACCATCATCATCACCGTCGTCATCGTCATTGTCATCATCGTAGTCATCATCATTATCACCATCTACCATTATGATTATCACTCTCTCACTAATCATTAATTCCCTACACATTGCCTTCCTCCAGGAAACGATGCCAACGTTCAGTTTCTCGATCAGGATGATGACGATGATCCGGACACTGAGTTGTACATGACTCAACCATTTGCTTGTGGTACTGCGTTTGCCGTCAGTGTACTCGATTCTCTCATGAGCACAGTCAGTAATTGTGTATATGTAGTTAATGTCTGTTATTTATACAGTAGTATATGTAGTTAATGTCTGTTATTTATGCAGTAGTATATGTAGTTAATGTCTGCTATTTATACAGTAGTATATGTAGTTAATGTCTGCTATTTATACAGTAGTATATGTAGTTAATGTCTGTTATTTATACAGTAGTATATGTAGTTAATGTCTGTTATTTATACAGTAGTGTATGTAGTTAATGTCTGCTATTTATACAGTAGTATATGTAGTTAATGTCTGTTATTTATACAGTAGTGTATGTAGTTAATGTCTGCTATTTATACAGTAGTATATGTAGTTAATGTCTGTTATTTATACAGTAGTATATGTAGTTAATGTCTGCTATTTATGCAGTAGTATATGTAGTTCCCTTTTAACATACGATGTTGAAACTAATATGAATGTTTTCTTACCATTTTCCCCATTTTAAGTTACTTCATCTAACTGATGCCTCTCAGCTGGAGGCCGAATTAGAAAGACTTTAAGAGATTAACAATTCCTTAGATTGTCCAATGCAGTGCTTTGAATCGAAAGAAGTGACCTTAAATTAAGCCTTCTTTTAAGGAAATTGCCAAAAGTCGGCTGAAGTCGTTAATTTTAATTAGTTTTTCCCTTAAAATCTTCAAAAACACCTCACTGAAGGTAAAACTCTTAAAATACATCTCAACGACATTCGAGCTCAAATAATTGTTTATTCATTACTAATGGAAGTGGTGGAAGTGAGCAAGCATTGAAAGATTTCAAACAAATTGTTTGTGCCGTATTGTAGACGTATTTCAATGACAACGCGTTGACCCTAATAAGAACCCTGATCACCGGCGGGGCCACACCCGAACTCGAACAAATTCTGGCAGAGGGCGTGGGTATGAGGCCTGGCTACACAACCAGCACCACCCAAGCCATGAGGAACAGATGTAGGGTCACCCAGATGGCGATCTACGAGTACCCCTTCAATCAAGTCGGAGTTAGTGGCTTGTGTTTTAGATATCTTCTTAGCCACACACCACCGCCTACAGCGGTATCATCAGTAACATCACCAGGTGAATTTGGTTTGCAGGAAATGAATACTTACGGGGATCTGTTCGTCTACGCCATTGAAACGTTCAGCATCCTCATAATCGGTCTGTACAGGTTGAAGGAGTTCACCTCCAACGAAAACAACTCCTGCGCTCCTCACAGATTCGTCATCACCAACCCCCCTGACGACTTTCCACTCGTTCCCACCGACAAAGTAGGGTTTGGATGAGTTATGCCAATATAGATCATTCATTTTACCGCTGGAGTTCCACTGCATTCTGCATTCTGGAGAATGCAATGTTAAGAAGCAACAGACACTATGAGCCTGATCTTGCAACTCATGCCTTACCGCCAGGGAGCGTCCTTGGGAAGCTGCGTTGTATAAATTGTGGTGGCCTCACATCTTGTCCGAATCACCAAGTTATGCAGAGATATTATTATGCAAATAAGCATTAATAAAGTACCACTGTTGCTGCTGTAGTGCATCTAATTCGTATCTAATTCGGACACACAAGGCACTCAAACTTTCGACTAAATGCAGATTTTAAATAATTAACTATTAGGATTTTAAGTAATTAACTGTTTAGTCAATTAGGATTTTAGGATTTTATTCAAGTTAAAACCTCGCCGAAATTATTTGAGTTGCATTCTGATGTCGAAGTCCAAAGTAATTTCTTCAAGCTGGTTTTCATGTTTGGAGCTCTTCTTAGAAGAAAAAAATATTTAAAAATGAAATTCAGTAAATGATAAAATCTCTCCTAAAAAAAAATCATGTTAACTCATTAACTAGTTCGTAATTTATGGTTCTAATTAACTATGGTTTTATTGAGTCCAGGTTTTCTGCTTGCGTCCATACGAGCTAACAGAGAGAATGAGCAGCACTCGGCCAAAGAAACCTTCAGTCAAATAACTTCTGTTCGCCTTACTTTTTGCATTCCTTTGATTGATTTCATTCATTTAATAATTCATTTTTGAGTGACGTTTTTACTTTATTTTGTACTGTTGGCTTTCATTCCTGCCTGTTTGGAGTCATCGATTAAGTTTTATGCAACGGCTTCGTGAGCGTTCGATAAGTTAACAATTGTTCCATTGGCGATTTTAAAGCCATTCAAGGAGTTTCAATTTCGTTGCCATTTTCATTCGTCATAGTTTCGTTTCATTCAAATTTCAATTCTGATTTCAAAATCTCGATTAAACTTTACAATTCCTTGTGGACCCTGTCAATTGTATTTGTTTATTACGACATATTTTTTAACAGTAATTTCAATGTTATTCTTTGAAAGCATTAACCTAAAGAACCGTGCAGCATTGACCTTCCCAGCCATATCTCATCCCTTCGATGGTATATCAGAGTTTGACATTTCGTTAAATCCGAGAGCATCGTGTCGTGATATTCTGTGCTCCGCTGCATATTCCAACGTTGTTGTTGTTGTTGTTGCCATCCATCCTTCCATACTTCCTGCCAGTTTGCATTTCTAAAGACTACTTTGACTTTCGAATGCATGACAAAATGTTTCCAGTTTTCCAGGGAGGGCAGTTCCGCGTCATATATTTTACGTGCGAAACTCCCCCATTTAGAAGTAAACCTGAGTTTAAACGTAGCAAACATATCGGCAAATACGATGTCAGTAAATGTGTTGGTTGAATGCATTTAAACTGCTTTTGGTGAACTGAACCCAGAGTGCTGCTACTTTTAGGCATGTTTTTTGGACGCTGAGCCAACCAAGCGCCCACTTAATCATTTATTATTATTTGTTTATTATTTATTATTAGCAAACAACATCCTCGATGACCGATGGATGATTATAATGCCTGACGACCATAGAATCAGATTCATGTATCGAATGGTTCTGCCGGCAAACTCCAGCCAAGGGTGAGTTCAGTTCAAAGGGTAAGTGATGAATCAGACGACCGTAAATTCTTATCACGAAATGTACTTGTTGACATATATCGCTGACGAGTCATACGTATATACTTAATTAGAATCTGAAACACGCCAAAACAGCAGATAACTCTTAGAAAACTAACGACTGCGAATTAACACTCAACAAATTCATCTGGAACGAATATTGCAATTGTTTTTTTAGTTCATCTGAAACTCATAAAATTGAGCCTCACAAGAATGAATGCCTGTAAAAATCTGTAAAAATTAAAAAACTTAGGCTAGCAAAAACCATGAACACAAAGAATTAAACAGCAGGTGATCGATTCATTTGCATGGCATTCAGAGTTGTGGTGAGGTCGGTCTCACCATGTTGTTGCCAATTCAAGTATTTTGGTTTGGATTTTAATTGATTTCATAGGTTTACATTAAGTTCAGCAAGTTGAATCATTTTTCGACCCTAGTCCTTATTCGAGGTGAGAGAGGGTTTGATCCACAAAGTATTTGATCTAAACATTTGTCTTCATGTGACCTGCTGAGGACTCTGTGAGTGGGTTGAATGTGTCGTGGTTTCTGGAGATCATTTCATCTGAAACCAATTGGCATGATATTTAATCAATAAATGAAATGGCTGTAAAAGCATCCTGTTTGTTGAATCATTTGACCAACCCTGTGCTGGAGAAACTTGTTGCTTCTCAAGATAGAAAATTGAGAATCAACAACACTGAGTGCATGATGTTCCACATGACAATGACAATGACAGTGATAATAATGATGATGGCTACAATTAGGGCGATGATGGTGGTTGTTGTGATGTTGATGATGATAACAAATCACCTGTTAAAACCCTCAGCCGTTTCAATCTCTCTTCATTCTGCCGAGACAGTTCCTCAGGCTCGAGGCTGTTGACTGAGAATGGCCTCTGATCAATCTCCTGGTATTGATGATGATGATGATGTCGATGATGATGATGATGTCGATGGTGATGGCAGTTGTAACAACATACAACAATAATTGATTGAAATTTAAACGAAACGCATAACCGAATGCACGTTTACGATGTGAGTCGTGAGTAGGTGTTGGCACAAGAAATAAGTAAAAGTGCATTTGAACCCCGTTGCAATCGATTTTCAAGGACAACCTTGAACTTCTCTCTGAGGCTCCGACTTGTGGCACTGAGTAGTCTCTCCTCGTCCGTCATGTTCTCAGTGGAGAAGAGGGAAACTGTCGAATTTCCTAGAGCAGTGAGGAGGAGGAGGAAGATGATGATGATGAAGGCGACGACGATGATGATAATAATGATGGTTTGATAATCACCAACCAGGATGATGTCATAAGCAGTCTTACCATTTTTAAGCATTTGATTACTCGTGAATAAATATGCTTTGAATGATCACATTAATCGAGCATTACTATGCACAATAATGTGCATAATTTATAATAATTTATTCAATTCACTCACTCAGGTTACTTTTCTCAGTGCTCAACATTGGTTCGTCTGAAAGTTTATCCAAATCTCTAAGCGCTCTCCTCACTGGAAGCATTAGTTTGCAAACAATTGAGAAGAAATTAGCATATGCAGATATTAATTTGCATGCATAAAATGATAATGTGGTAATGGTAAGTCTGTCGCATTATGAAAGTGACAAAAATAGAACAAGGTAAAAGCAGCACTGACAATTGGAGTCCACTTGCTTCTTCTTCTTCAACAAATCTTCAAGCAGTTCTGCTTCATAGTCAACATATCCCTTTAGGTCTGAAATACAAAGTAGTGTGGTTAATATTAATAACTGTGGTTAATATTTAACAAGTAAACCTGACTTAATGTGGACATAACAAACCAATGCGATAATAATAATAATAATAATAATAATAATAATAAGGTAATCACAGCATGATCACCTGCTTGGACAAATGACTTAAGGTGACTTTGACGATTGTGCTTATTCAATGAAGGTGACTCAAAAGTGTCGGCAAATCAAACCCGGCGATGACGACTTCTTGCTGAGTGGCATCGACTGCAGTGAAGTCTGAGAAGCTGAGGTACTGTCCTCTTCTGTCATTCATTCGTGGAATCAATCCATTCATTATGTGATTGATTCATTCGTGCGATCAATCCATCCATCATGTGATTAATACATTCATCCATCTAACCACACCATCAATCCATCCTTCATGTGATTAATACATTCATCCATCTACCACACCATCAATCCATCCATCATGTGATTAATACATTCATCCATCTACCACACCATCAATCCATCCATCATGTGATTAATACATTCATCCATCTACCACACCATCAATCCATCCTTCTTCCATCCAGGAATTTATCCATCAAGCATTGAACTTATTTTAGTTGCACATTTCAATCACTCTTACAATTTAATTGCAATTGACAACCTTTCAATAATTTTGATATTTCGAGTCACAAGTGAACAAATCGCTCGCACCTTTCGTCTTTGATTTTTCTGGGAAGTTTTTTGCATTTTTACGTGGCGGATCCTTCACTTGCTTCTTTTGGAGTTTCGTCGACGGAGTCTTGGCTGGAAAGAGTTCGAATAAAGAGCACAACAACATTCACAAACTTCGATTATGAGTTTCAGTAAAATATCTAAGAATCGATAAGCAATTACAAGTGCCTGCTCGGGCGTCTGCTCGCTTAATAACCGACTTTTCTGTAATTTATGCCCCTTTAACATTCTAAAATCACGACGTCCTCCCGTTCGACCGATAAAAGATGCTCGTCATGCAAATGATCTTCCACGCACAACAACAACAACAACATTACCTGATTTTCTGTGTATTTTTGGAGTCTCAGAAGGTGCTGGTTTTGAAGCAGCTGAGTTGAGAACGAGCAGTTGATTGAAAAATTGAGAATAAAAAAAAAGAGAAAATTTGTTCACTGATGAAATAATTAAGTGGCACAAACTAATTAACTCAGTAATTAATTAATTTAATTAATTTTCAAACTTAACCAAACCTAATCAGCATAAAAACAACTTAAATCCACAAACCAGGAGCCTTGCTTGTGGCACTCGACTTGCTTCTGACCTTTGAACTTCCAATGCTCTCCAAGGAGGCTGCAAAATTTTTTTGCATTTTTATAAAAAAATGTGATTTAATTCAGAATCAAGTCAAGAGGTCGTTGGAATCAAATTGTAAACATTTCGATTCTTGCACTGTCCTAGAAAGCAGACTTAATCAACTTTATTGATCGGCAGGATGACTTGGTTGGTTAATTTTCTAATGTTGACTGATTTCATTTAGAATTAGAATTATTATTATTTCTAATTATTATTATTATTATTATTATTATTATTATATCTCTCATAAAAGTTGATTGAAGAATTATTGAATGATTGAAGCATTAAAATTGTTTTATCCTTATTTGAGAGCGAATGTCAACCACCCACTTGTGAGATCAGCTTTTCCAATGGTGAAATTGGAAGAAGATGAAATCACACCACTTGTGTCTTCTGGCAATCTATTACAAATGCAAATGTAAATGTAAATGTAAATGTACTTCAGAGGCACTTTTTGTTAGCCATTTACAAAGCACTTCTTCCTGAGGGTGCTTGCAGCAGTGCAGGCTGGGTTTCGAACACGACACATTGCGACTGTTGCCATTACTGCCTCAGGAATGCAACCCTACGTCGGCCAACCTGCATGCCAATTAATATTATTATTATTATTATTATTATTATTATTTTTATGGCATTGTTGTTATTTAATTAATATTATTATTTAATGAATATTCACATTTTATTATTTTGCAAAAGCGATTTGTTGCTCAACAAATGTTGTCAATTACAATAGCTCCGAGGAGAATTTGTTGAATGATATCAATATTATGTTTGTTGTGATGTCAATGATTTGATGATCAATCGTTTCAATACCTTTCCATTCCTTCTGTCAATGATTCACTTGGCTGCTTGGCAGTCGTCTGAAACTTAAAACACAAACTAATTGAAAGAATCTAATTGAAGTAAAACACAGCAACAACATGAAATAATACAAGCTTACAATTAACCTATCGTTGTAAACTTGTCACGTTAATATTACTACCAATATCAATACCACTCAAAAAACTATTAGAACCTTAATGACATTATTAAATGTATTTTCATACTTATGGTTCATGAATATTCAAATCCATAGGTAATACCTTTTCTTGGCTGATCTTCCTGAGAATCTTGTCTGCCTTGATCTTCCTCAAGTCCAATTCCGTCTTCATCCTCGTCAGCAGGCTCAACACCTGACCGCCTATTTTTTTGTTATTGTATTTATCCGATCTTTTTAGTGCCTCATGCCTCATGCATCTGGGTAGGATGTGAGGGCACTTTTTAACCCAAGGGCTCCCTGGTGGTGCAGGCTGGGTTGCGAACACGACACATTATGACTGTTGCCATTATTATTATGCAGCTCGTTCAGCCAACCTGCAGGCCTACATTAATATGGGAGTCGTGCTTAATTAATTATGCTGATTATAATATGTTAATGAGATCACTTGATAATGATAGATGATGGTGATGTTGATCATGATCTTCATGAAACAGTTAACAGTGACTGAAAGATTATGAGTGCCAACGAACCTTCTTGCGATGCACTGTCAGGGGTTTGAGTTTGAAGCCTCCTCTGCCTGGAACTTCGAAGGGCAGGAATTGGGGGAGATTTCTTCAGAAAATGCGGATTAATATTATTATATTAAATATAAAATAACAATTATTAATAATAAATTAAAATAATTAATAATCAAAAGTAAAAATAAACAATTAACCCACGATTAAAAACAAAAAAACTTTAGTGATTATGCTCAATTGCAACAAATGCATGCAAAACATTGCATTGATTTAATTAAGTAACTTTAATAATAATAATAATAATAATAATAATAATAATAATAATAATAATAATAATAATAATAATAATAATAATAATAATAATAATAATAATAATAATAATAAATGATGCAATANTAATTAGGAATCGAATAATAAATAATAATAAATAATAATAATAATAAATAATAATAATAATAATAATAATAATAATAATAATAATAATAATAATAATAATAACAACCATTGTCACATGTTTCAAATATTTTTATACTTTTGCTGCTCAACATGGTTAGCAAGTTACTGAGGAATTATTTCAATCGAGTTAATCGAGTTAATCGAGTTAATCGAATTAATCGGATAAATCGATGTCCATCAACAAATTGAGTTCACAAATTTAATTATTTTGCAATAAATTGAAACCACTTCTTGTTGCTTCTTCTTTTCAGCCTCCAGCAACATCTTCTCCTCCCTCACTTTTGCTTCCTCTTCTCTCCTTTTGTCCTCCTTTTGAGTGAAACACCATTATCAAATGTTATCATAAATTATCAAATGTTATCAAACATCATCAAATATTATCAATTTTTTTTAGAATTTTCTTAGATATGATTTGATAATCAGTCAAAATGATAATAAAAATTGAATTCAGTTTTTCATTAAACATTCAGATATTTAGAATTTCATCAAAAATTAATTGGTGGTGATTGTCTTGCATTAAATGCTAATAAGGCTGATGCAAATTGCATATTATTATTATTATTATTATTATTATTATTATTTTTATTTTTATTGTTGTTGTTATTATCATTATTGTTATTGCTGGTTATTATTAATATTATTATTAATTAAAATATTAAAAAATTAACGCATGTTAAACTTATTATTATCATGATTATCATACCGATTAGGATTATCATATCATACTTTCAGTCTTCACCTTCCAAACAATAAACAACCTTATGTATTGCATTGAATAGATTATCACCAATCAACAAGCTCAAGTAAAAAGCATAGATGTACTTAAATGTTGCAGATGTACTTAAATGTTGCAGATGTACTTAAATGATGAGCACCCACCTCCTGCTTCTTCTGGAGTGCCTTCTTCTTTTCCTCCTCAAACTCTTCCTCCATTTTCTTCTTCTCCTCCTCAATCTTTCTTAGGAAGATCTCATCCTCTCTCTTCTTCCTCTCCTTTTCTTCATTCTCTCTCCTCTTCTTGTCCTCAATCTGGTGAGATAGTAAGTAACGATATGCTTAGGTGCATGACTGCAATATCTCGAGTTCAAAACCCGGGCCATCGACAACCCCTCGAAAGCAGTCAAACCACAGGAGTGAGCATTCCTTAGACTGCCATCACCATATACTCAGTTGAATGGTGATAAATTAAATGATGACATCTTCGAAGTAGATGAGTGATGTTACAGGTCTGATGACATAATGTGATGATACTGATGCTGTGATGTTTGACAACTGGTGAGTTGCGTGAACACAGTTCGAATGCTGAGGATCGAAGTAATAATCGAAGACCTAATCAAAATAATAATTTGAGTAATAATCGAAATAATAATCCAAATGATAATCGAAGTAATAATCCAAATAATAATCCAAATAATAATTTGAGTAATAATCAAAATAATAATCCAAATGATAATCGAAGTAATAATCAAAATAATAATCAATCAAAATAATAATCAAAATAATAATCAATCGACACCTGCTTCAACAGGTCCTCCTGGTATTTTGACTTTGTCTTCCTCTGCTCCTCTGACTGGTGCATTAATTCACATTTATTTTCAATAATTCATATTAATTTTCATCAATTCACATTAATTAAAAGCAATTCTTAATTCATAAGTAAACATTTCACAACCACAAGTGAGGCTATTAATGGCATGTAGTTATTTATTTAAATGTTGATCTCAACTTCATCGACTTCATCAACTTCAACTTCAACTTCATCAACTTCATCACCTTCAACTTCATCAACTTCATCAGCTTCAACTTCATCAACTTCATCACCTTCAACTTCATCAACTTCACCAGCTTCAACTTCACCAACTTAACTTCATTAATAAACATTGCCCAACTTTGAGCACATGACATGTTTTAGAAGCTCACCATTGGTTCCCCAAAAATTCCATTTCCTCCTCTGGCATGATTCGATTGGTTCTGAGGATCTGACGGGTTAATATCTGCAACTTTGACATTCAATTTGCGATCAAATAACATTGTTGTAATAATTAATCGAACCAACATAATCTGCTTTGCAATGTTAAATATGACACTCAACATAACATTAACCTGACTATTATTATAACTGTTATCAACACAATAACTAATTTATAATATTTTATTAATATTAATGAATATTCAATATTCATGTGCCACATCAGAAACTCACTGTCATCTGGCAGCCTCTGAATGCTTTCGTTTGACTTTTTCTCTGAAGCTTTGAAAGAAACACAAACCCATGATACAAATGTGATAAATCACTAATCCAGAGTAGGATCGTTAATGTTTAGTTGCACATGATTGCACATATTTACATGGAGTTGTTCACATTTGTGTCTCAAAAGTTTACTTTTTGTAAATGTTGAAAAGTGAATTGAATTTATTACATCAGTTTGCGGTAATAATTAATTAAATAATAATTGTTAAATAATGATTATCACAAAATGACTTTTTTAAATGTACCTAACAACAAAGTTCTCAAATAGCTACAACACTACCCGATTCAAAATCCCGGTTGGTGGTCTTAGGAGTATCCTTCTGAGTGTGGTATCTCTCCAGCTCTTCCTGCAACCTCCTGTCGTAGTTGTCGTCCTCCTCTTTCTGCTTATGCTTCTTCCTCTTGGCCTCCTCAATCTAGTTGTTGTCAACAATAAACTACAACAACAACTAAATTTCTTATTGGATCATTAGCAACTAAATGTTGTTCTGAATGAGTGTTACAAACGATTAATTTCATTAAATTTCAATTTAATGTTTCAGCGTTTAAGAGCACTCGATTAATAACTTGTTACTGAGTTAACATCAGCATCATAGGATCATCACAATGATGGACAACCTGATTCTTCAGATCCTGCTGATATTTCTTCTTTTTGTCTGCTTCGTTCTTTTCATCGCCTCCAAACCTGTTTCAGTTATTACATTGTAGTAATAATATTAGCAATAATAATAATTAATAATAATAATAATAATAACAATAATAATAGTTATTTGTCATTGTAATATCTCATGGGATATCTTTAACAGAGCCTTCTCTGTAACTTAATAACATCATCATTATCATCATCATTATTATCATCAATAATTTGAAAGCAACACTCACAAGAAAGCCTCTAAAACTCCAGCTTGTTGATGTTGTTGCTGATGTCTTCGTAAGTCGCTTTGTTCTTGTTGCTCGTTGTTGTTGCTGTTGTTGTGAACTGGATTGTTGTTGCTATGGTTACCAGGCAAAAATGTTGCCAACTGGTTGGGTGGGGAGTTGTTGAAGTTGCCTGGTTGGTTCTCGATGAGCCTCAAATAATGTGGGAGTAGAGGACTGTTCATCACTAAACATTGAGAAGTTACAATTGTACAAGTGAGGTGAATTATTTGTTATTAGCTACCAAATTATTTGAATTAGTTATCAAATGATTTATAATTAGTTACAAAATTGTTTATAATTAGTCACTAAATTATTTATAATTTGTTACAAAATTATTTATAATATATGTTTATAGTTAAAAATGCAAAATCATTAGGATTGGTATATTTATGTCATTCATGAGGCTTTATAAACTGGATTTTAAGCATATTAAACAGTCCGTCTGTTAATGGTGATTGAATTATTACATAATTTATTATTCTGGCTTAAAAGTAATTGCATATCATTGTAATTAATAAATGTAATAATGTAACAGCATAATATGTCGGTAATGTAACAAGGTAATGTTATAATAATTATTTACAATGTAATGATGTAATGATGTAAAGATGTGACAGTTACCAGCTGAGAAGTCACTATTGAACTGATTCAGAGCAGGAGGCAGTTGTTGAGTCCTTGTTGTGAGAAGATCGAAGTGGAGTGTTAAAAATGGAACAATTTAAGGAGATTTGTTGTTAAATTTATTACAAAAGTTTAATCGAACGACAACAACGCATATCGCTGTAATGCATAAGCATTAATGCTTCTTGTTATGAAAATCATTTTCATAAATATTATTATTATGATTAATTTCAATCATTTGATTTTAAATTCACTTTCATATTAACTCCATTAATATTTTATCGGTGATTGAAAATCAAACTAATAAGCAACGATAAAGAAGCTGATGAAATATTTAAGCCAAACCAACCCCGTGTAATAAGAAGAATAAATGGTTGGAAGTATTCCTGGTTGCTGGAGGAAGACTGTTGTTGGAACAATGCTGTAGAAAAAGTTTTTAGGAGGAGTAGGATTAAGGTCGTTGATGCGTGTGCCAATGTGGCAATAACACGATGCAATACAATTCACACATGTCTATTACAGGACCCACAACAATAACACGATACAATACAATTCACATGCATGTGTTGCATCACCCACAACAATAACTCGTGCCGATGTAGCAATGACATGCCACTGCAAGGCATTGATGAAGCATGCTCGAGGAGCACTGCAAATGATACTTCAATATTTCAACAGATTAAGTCCTTTCACATTCAATCTCAAAACTTCACTCCAAAATGATCATTTAACAGGATTTCTGGACAGTAAACCATGGAATTGAATAAATGCCACGAACAAAACTAGTCGCCAATCGAACGTATTTCAACATCTCGAATTTCGAACGAAAAGTTACGACAGAAGGACGCATTACGATCAAAACGTAACCTGGGACCGTAGAAGGGTGTCGGAGCAAGTAAAGGAAACGATGGAAGATGCTGAAAGTTGAGGGATTGCGCTGACTGGAAACTGGTGATTGGTGGATTGGTGGCGGATGGAGCTTGTATGGGTGAATGATTCATCTCAACATTGTTGCTGCTGCTGTTGTTGTTGTTGTTGTTGTTGTTGTTGACATTGTTATTGATGTTGTTGCTGTTGTTGTTGTTGTTGTTGTTAGGTGAGGAAAATTTGCTTGAAGAATCAACTGGGGAAGGGGAAGATTTTGTGATCCTATTATGTTTCCTGAAAGTAATTAATAACATTCATAACATTCATAACATTCATAACATTCTTAACATTCATAACATTAATAACATATTATTAATATTATTATTTTAAATAAAAGTTAACCAAAAGTTGAAATCATAATCACTTTTTCCTCAATGCTTCTGCTTCATCAATTTGCTTCCTCAGCTCAATTCTGTACTGTTCTTTCCTTCTCTGTATCTCATCAAGACCCAACTCCTTGCCTTGGATTGATTTCATTATCATATGATATCACGTGATATTATACTGTGATATCATTGTCAAATTAACATCAATATTAATAATGACTTATTATCATCACCATCACTATCACCATCACCACCACAACCACCACCACCACCACCATCATCATCATCATCATCATCATCATCATAACCATCATTATCATCATCACCATCATTAAAAATCATAATCATCACCATCATTATTACCATATGATATCATTGCCACCAAGGTGTTTTCTTAGCATCATTACCACTAAAGTCACCACATTGCAACGTAAATGGTCATTATCAAACACTGTCATCATCATCATCACCAACAATATCATGAGTCATTCATTATTGCAACACCAACATCGCATAGTACGATACATCTCTGTCATCATCATCACCACCATCGTCATCACCATCTTATGATCTCCAATGATGTCCCCACACTCACCAATTTGTAATGCTCCTCCATGTTCCTCCTCAAATCTGACAACCTTACTCACCTTATCACTCTGCATGTTGTCCTTCCTTCCAACAAAAGATATAACCAACTATTACATTAAATTATCAATAACAATAACAAATAAAGGCTTCAATTATTTGTAAATTTTACAACAAATATTTACATAATAATATATTTAATCAAATAATTTATTTAATTATTGTAAATGTCTAATTTATTTTATTTCTTTAATTGTTACGCTTAGCATTAAACAGTCAAATGGAAATTTGCTAACGAGGGGTCCTTCGAAGATGGTTGCGTAAAATTCTGAAAACAATTTGTTTGAACTTTTAATTGGGGAAAAAAATAATTACAATTTATCTAAAATAATTTATCTGAAATATCAAAACAAATGCAATAAACAAATATGTTCTAATTTATCTAAAATGAAAAAGAAAAACTCAAGTTCCAACTGAGGACATGATGCTGGTGTCAGAGTTGACATTAGAAACTGATTTGTCATCAATCACAGGATCAAACTGATTGGTGATCCTCCTACAAAAGAAGACATTTTCTGATGTATTTCCTGTTGTGACACCTTGAAACAGTTTCCATTAAAGAATAGTAATTATTTGAATGATATAATAACCTGTACTCCTTCTCTTCTTGGCGCTTTTTCTCTAAAATTTCTTCGTATGGCTGCGGTGTGATTTTCTGATCAAGAACAACAGTGATTTATAAACAGGAAATCTAAGCTGAATAAAACTAAAAAGATTTGTAAAACACAAAAGTGAAATCCCACATGCCTCAGGCTCAACTTGAAGATTTCTTCTATTGTTGTTGTTTTTTTGTTTCTACAAATTTTGAGCAAAAATCATTTTAAAACTTTAATAATTGATATTTTATTGTCGTAAAAAGATCACCTCAGCCAGCAATATATTATATTCTTCTTTCCTCAAAGCTTGCAACCTTCGTCTTTTTTCTTCATAAACGCCCAATTTAGATAAAAAGTCGTTATTCACCCTTGAGTCTGAGAAAACGTTCGCTCTGTTTGTGTTCTGCGTTCAAATCAGAAAACTATTCCTAATTCGCTGCTTAATTAATTACAATTCCTAAGCTCCTAACTTGAAATGAGGATAGTTTATCAACATTCCACTTTTGTTGCAAGTTGTCCGCAATCTTTGACCAAAAAAACGTATTGTCTACAAATCAACCATCAAAATTAAATTCTATGAATGACCTAATATTACATCTTGAGGTGGAATTTCTATGCCAGCCATTTGGTTTAGGTTTGTTGAATCCTCTCTTCGAAAAGGTTTTTGTTGATCCACAATTTTATATTTATAACGTTTAATAAATGTTTCTAAATCCTCGTCCATCTAAGAACATGGTTCAAAAATTTGAATCAAACTGGCACGAAGACAACGATTGGAGTTTCGTTACTGTCGACCAAACGTCATGACAACAGGGAAACAGATGCCAAACAATATCAAGAATCGCCTTTTCAATAAACTCTACGTCAATTACCGCGCATGTTATTAATTTTGCTTTTATTTTCAAGCAAATTTGTTATTTCACAAAATATTCAATTGCAATACATAATACAACGTTCAATTGTTTGAATGTATGGTTATCTTCAATGTAAAAGGTCTTCCTGACAAGCGCTTCGGGATAGACCTAGACTACATGCGTCCAGGCCAATCAGGAAGCGCACGAATATTCCTTATGAAATATTATCAACAATAACTTTAATACGTTATTTGTAATAATTCTATTGAATTTTTTTTATTTTTTTTAAAGAAAGTGCAAATAATTTAGTTTACATTCTTCTTGACGGCTGACATTTTGAGTTCTGATAATGGAGTCTGCCGAATGTTCTGCATGCCAAAAAACGTGATTTTCTCAAGACAATTTGTCTAAGGTAGCAATAATGCTCTATTTGCAAACATTTTAGGCTGAAGGATCCAGATTTGAACAACTAGCCTCTAAAAATAGCATGGCCGCCGAAAGAAGCCAGGAGGGGGCAAGTGCTCAGGATCAACTGCTTATCAACAAGATGCTTGTAAGGACTGCTAACAGAATGAAGAGGAATCTGGCCAAGGCATGGATTGATTACAAGAAAGCTTTTGACAGTGTGCTTCATTCCTGTATTTTGGCATAGCTCAATATGTATCGGGCTCATGACACAATTACCCTGGAATATTCAACGAGAAATTGGAACTGAACTCATGCTAACTCTCCATGTTTGGCACTGCTCATATTTTACGGAAAGTGCTTGGATGAATCACTAAGAGTGCTCCGGATTCATCCTTCACCGACTGGAAAGCCGAGAGGAACAATGTGAAAATTCCATAATATTATAATTAATATTATTATAATAATAATTGTCTTTTTAAATTTTTTAAATATTTCCCGTAATTCTATCTTTATCGGATGAATTTTAAACGATTTTAAATCGTTTTTTGCTATTTTTCACCTAAAGATTTCAAATAAATTTTAAATGCATCCATAATTATATATATGCATCTATAATTGCATATATTTCAAACGGTGATGTTGAGTTACATTTAAATATGTAATCGTTATTTTGTGGAATCGTTGGGCGAGATTTTAAATTTTGGTTTTTTCGTTATAAATTACGAAAAAAATAATTACAATTTATATAGCAATCTAAATAATATCATCAAATACTTTTACATGTTGTGCGTTTTTTTATTATTAATCGCATTTTTATCTGTAACGGGTGATTTTTAATCCAATTGTTTTCGAAAATGGCAGACAGTGGCACTCTTCACACTCGTCAAGGCAAGAAGAATTATTGTAGACCGCGAACACAGCCAAAGTATTGCATTCGATTCGATTCCCATGCAGTTCGATCATTTTATTGCAGTCTCGAAAAAAAAGCTTTCTGAAAGTTATTTTGGAAGCGACATATTTTCTGAACTAAGAATAAATCTTCACTGACATTTTCAATTGATTCGACGAACTTGGCAGCTTAAATAATGATTTATATCAAGTAACAACTTGTGTGTTCTTGCCGACAATTTCTTGCTGGTAATGCACCTTGCAGAAGAGTTGACCGTGTGCCTGAGCGTAGTTATTCAGTCTGAAATTACAAAAGAAATGCTTCTTGTTGAAATGGACCTCGAGTGCGGTGTGGTGTCATATTATATCATATCACATCACATCACATCTTATCAAACCTAACAATTAATAAAAACATGTTTGTTTTACAATTTTGTAAATCGTTAATTACGAAGTAATATAATATAAATAAATAGATATAGTAGTAATTGCGATAAAGATGAAAATGATGCCCAGAGCAGTGTTAATGACATTTAAAGTCCTTACTGTAGACTTTTCTTGCAGACTGAACATTTGAAGCAGAGTTTGTGATAAAATATCCCACCAGCCTCTTGTCTTTCCTGGGCATAAACCGCCTTTGAGCACACGTCACATCTTTCTTGTTTTGCCGCCTTCGATGAGATAAAAACATCATTATATGGGGGGTCATCTGCTTCACCTCACTTCATTTATGTACCGCACATTTTTGAATGGTTTAGATTTGATTAATGCAGTGCTCTTCTACTCGCGACAGAGTACGTGGTACGATAGATCCCGAGAATTATTTTAAACCTTTACAAGAACCTTTGTTGAGCTCTTCAACATTCAACACAAAGTAAACAGCATTTTAAATCAGCAAAACATGAAACGCTTTGTTCGCTTTGTGGGGTGCAACCGACAAACTTTCAAGACAACAAAAAGACTTTCGAAGTAGAGAAGAGCCAATGGAAGTCAGTTGTAGTGGTTTTCTTAACTGTATGTATATTAACGACGATTTTTAATTTTGTATCCAACTATTGTAGCAGTTCTAAATATTTAGAAAGAGATGTGCATCAATGAAGGAGTTAGACAAACACTTCAAAATTGGAGCTTTGTTGATGCGTAAAAATATAATCATAATGAGTCGTTATTAGATAATTATTATTTAACTATTATTATTTAAATTATTATTTTTATAATCTATTTTTCTGATAAATTAATTTTTTTTTCTTTTATTACAATGTTTAATTTACAAATCCAAAATTGTTTGCACGGCCTGCCTCATTCTTTCAGGATGTTTGAAATAATTTGCACTCAACAGAGTAATGCGATGGGATTCACAAGTGCTTACTCTAAAGCGTGAAGCATGTCGATGAAACAGTGAATGGATGACGCTTAAATAAACAGCATTTTTTAATGCTATAAAGTAAAAAAATAATACATTCAGTAAATGAATGGTGAGGTGAATAAGTGGTGAGCTCACATAAATCTGTGTAAGAAAATAAGTCATGTTATTTTAACATTTGCAATTATTTGTCATGAACACAATAGACAGAAGTGTTTAGGTTTTGTTGTAAACAAGAACCAAAATTAGCTTATGTTTATTTTGTTTTTATTGACAACGCAAGTTGTCCTTTCTGTTGCACTCTTTCTGCCATCTCAACATCGAATGATAAATAATTGTTTCAATTGTTGACGGATGTGATGCAAGTCAATTGTTGGCAGGATGCTATTAGTAAACTCAGTGTTATTATGCTTTAACCAAAGCTTCATTCCAAAACTCTTCACGTCATGTTTTCAAGTTTCTTGTAAAAAATCGGTTTTAACTTTTACCGCCTTAACTCTTTCTAACACTTATGTTTGTAACTGCAGGGCAGCCGACAGAAATTTTGGACTGCTTAGCTCTTATGTAAGGTCAATTTAGTGGTGGAAAAGCAAAACAAAAAGTCACGATTGCAAAATTTAAATATTTTAACACCCGGCGAGCCCCTGGGCACTTGCCCCTCTGCCCCATCTATCGGCGGCCCTGTCTAACTGCATTCTAGCACGAAAACGAAAAGTATGTTAACCGAAAGAAATGGCTGTTTTCAATTCGGCTTGCATAACTTATCACACAAACCACAACAACAACAAAATTTATTGTGGGATGATGTCAGAAATGAAACAATTCGAAGCAAAACAATAAAATACTAAACGAACCACAAAAGGCATCCTGACTTATCTAGTTCCTGTTAACAAGCAAAGTCTCTAAACTCTAAGTTGCAAAAGCATGTATCGACTGTCAACGAAGACTTTTATATCACATTGTTTAGAAGCTGGTGAGCTCTTGAATATGTTGGTTGCTCAGAGCAGTTTTATTAGCTTTATGAACAACCATCCGAATGTGGTCCCATCCTTTTTTAATATTATAATTGCCAAGATAAAAACAATAAAATTTAACCGCGTTCTAAAATAAAGCATGTTAGGTTTATGCCAATTAAAATATTGTATTACAATTTAAGAAACTAATTCCCCTTAAAATCGTTGTTTACAAACCAAATATCGTCCGGTAAACATTTTGGATAGCGCCTTCGTAACAGTAGTATTGTTTCAACAGAACTGCTTTGAACTATTAAAAAAGTTTAAGATATGACTACCAGCGACACGTTCTTAAAATCTTTTCTACAGAAAGTTGTGAGCAAGAAATATGCAAAAGATCTTGCGGAGGATGAAAACCAACAGAAATACAAAGTTTTTCATCTCAACGACACATGCAAACAGGCGAAGAACGCGCCAAAGAAGAACAAACGCCTGATGACGTCCAAAGAAAGGAGATCGTTAAAACTGATGAAAGTCGATGACAGCGAACTAAAATTCGATTTGTATTTATCCCTCAACCAACTCTGGCAGGATTACATGGACACCCTCCTCAAAGGCAGCCTGAACAACACGCAAGAGATGAGCAGAAGGATCGGCAAGTCTGACTTCCACGGCTGTTTCATAAGAGTCGTTAAGTCTAAATGCCCATCGCTGGTCAGCATCGAGGGCATAATATTACTTGAAACGAAAAACCTATTCAACATCATCACTCCATCAAACGAACTCAAGAAAGTCCCAAAGCAAAACACAGTGTTTGAATTTGAAGTTGCAGGACGAAAAGTGACCCTCTACGGGAACAATTTCAGATTCAAGGCCAGTGAAAGATCAACAAGAAACTTCAAAACAAGGCCAACCATAGAGTTGTGACCATTTAGCAAAACTTTATTGTTTAAATATTAGAAAAATCAGCCGGTCGAGCAGTGACGAATGTAGAAAAACAATTTACCGACATTAACCAATTTTGTTTGACTTTAATAAACGTGATTGTGGCAATGGCATAACAAAACAAATTCAGACAAAGTTGTCGTCTCTTATCGGTTTCAGGTTCACTCCTCGCGTCCGCTTCTGCAAAGTTTCGGGAGCCTCGAAAAATGCGAGGCTGTCTCCCTTGGTGTCGGTGATTTCAGACTGAAAACAGAAACAATTTTAGATCTGAGTTAGCTTAAGGATCGAAAGCCAGGACATTTTGGCCTCGATGACAGCACCGTAAAATTTAAACGACGTAATTTCCACCGACCAATCTCGAGGCGACCTTCCTCGGCAGGTTGTCGTCGTCGGGCCACACGTGTCGCTTCTCAAGGCTCAGCACCGAGGCGTCCTCGAACTCCACCTGATTGTTTGGTGGTGCACAAAATTAATGTGATGTAATTCAAACGAATCTACACATGCAAGAAGAATAACAATTAGATTTGCAATAGTTACAATTTGTTTACAATTAGGATGGTGTTTGGTATTTCAATGCTTTTCTCAATTCAAAGAGTCCAAGTTAAATTGAGTTGTTTCCAAACAAGTTCAGCGAACAGAACATCGTCTCAGGATCTCAGCAATAACCTCGAGCATCACTGCCAGCAACCAATTTATGGATGGCAGGGTTTAAATATCACATTGAATAAATATTCAACAATTCATTGAACTTTGTGAATGCATGCAGGCCTCTGAATGACAAACCTTGTACATGAGTGTCTGACTTATGCCTTTGAACGTGGCATTGTAGATCTCACCGTCAGACCACTTGACCAGCACGGAAGTTCCGTCGGCAGGATGATCATCTAATGTCACTCTCTTGTTCTGGAGGAAATGCGTTTAAATGTTCTAATATAAATTCTATTATTTTATTATAAACCTTTATGATTAATTAAAATTAAGGCATTCAAAATGTTTTCCTAACACTGACTCATTCTGAACACGACCATTAAAGTAATCAACTCAAGAGTTGAGGACTTGAATAAGTTTAAAACAAACAAAACATGCTCATCATTGTCATCATCATCCTCACACCTGTATGTCCTCTGGAAAGGTGTCCTTACTGAAGGATCCATCGTCAAACTCGACAGAGCAGAACACCTGTTCGTAGGTGTTTTGGAGGATGCCCCTGTAGTACCTGTGGTTCTTGTGCTTGGCTACCACTCGGTCACCACTGGATAGTGGGAAGGAGTACTGGATGAATACAAAATATTATGATTTTACTATGTATTAATAATTTTACTAGGCATATATTAATATTTGTTTGTTTAGAATTTTTAAATAAAAGCATAAAATTTGACATTTTAAATTGAGTTCCAGTTACTTTTGCTGAACCAATAACATACAATATATTCAACAATCAACATTGCACTGATGTTGATTAATGTTTATTTTCATTACATTTAGTATTTATTTCACACTTTAAACAATTATTAAAATCAATAAAACCCTAATTTATATAAATTGCAAATTTTTACATTTTTTAAACACACTGCAATGTTGAAATAACGTGGAATTACAACAAATAAAAAAATAGAATCTGAATAAAACGTCGAAGGATCTTTCGAACCCTGTGCGTCCGACACTTCACAGAGACTTGGAGCTTGCCAGAGTTCAGCTTGTTCTGACTGAACTGACATTTTGACCGATGTGCGCACGACACGTGAAGACGTTCTCGACAGCCTTCCACCGAACATTCCATCACGAAGTCGCCGCCAGAGCTGGCAACGAGCGGCGAACATTTCGAACACCTTTTCTGGAAGCGAATTAACGAATAAATCCAATGAATTACTCTGGTACTTTATTAACCTAACCCAGGTATATTATTATTATTATTATTATTATTGAAGGTGGTGATAAAATCGATAAGGATAACGATTAAATCTTGGCAAGACTACATTTACGAAAACGTAATTATTCAAGCAATAATTTAATTAAATGCTAAAATTTAGAAAAATTCTCAAAGAATTCCCTGACTTTCTAAGGACTGGTAGCTCATTTAGGCTCGTTGCTTAGTTGTAAGGAATATTAAAATGATAAGTTGCATGTTGATGAATGCAAAAAGAAACAATTAATTGATGAAATTAAACAGTATAAATACTCGAATTAATATTTTCAAATATTAAATCGAAAACAGTTTAAAGTGTAGAAAACCTAGCGAGCAGTTGAACTACTGAATAAGAAGGGCACAGAATTAAAACCAACGCCGGGATTGGACGTCCGAGCACGAGAAATGTCCACCAATGTCTTCGTGTCTCTCTCCAGCAAAACCATCCGGCAGGACACGAGCGCACAGGTGAGATGGACCCACCTCGAGCAGGTGGTGCGCTTCAAGGCACCCCCCTCAGCTGGCACAGGCAGCAGTGAGCCTAAAAGTTAATTTCAATTTTGTTTTGCCACTATATTTTTAATCATTTACTACATAAAATCAATGTGTGGAATGTCTGCAATGGTTTAAAGTATCTTTTTTGCAAATGCAATAATGAACACTGCAGTTTGCCTTTTGGACTGTACAAGAAGACCTCCACAAAATTTTGATAAAATAAATAAATATAAAAGATAATAAAGATATTAATAAATATAAAACACATAATAATGAAGCCTTGCAAAGCAATTATTCAACTTTAAAGCTTAAAGTTACTCATATTTAATAAATTGTTCACGTGAACGACACGAACATCTGTGAAGTCACCGAGACAGCATCGGTCGCAAACCCAGTTGCTGGCATCCTGATAAGAGGCTCCATAGCATTCTGAAGTCATTAAAATTTAAATCACGTTATTACGTGTTACACGATTATCATTCTTAACGTGCCCAATATTCAATGTGAAAATGACATGCTAATGCTGATCGTTATAAAAGCAGTGCAAGTCAGCAAATCAGATTGTTGATGAAAGTTGATAAAACCCAGAAACAGCTTGACATTAATGTTTGACTCGTTGAACGTCTAATTAGAAGACATTGTGAAAAAGCTTGTTCATCATCAACAGACACTGAAAACAATAATAACCACACCACCATCGACAACTGGCAGCCATCACTCACCTGCATGAACAAGAAGGTTGCAGACGGCACACCTGAGCAGAATTTTCTCCTCCTCGTCGAACTTCTCGGCATGTCTCGGGGCGAGCGAGGTTCTCACGTACAGGGGACTCAGGATCGGACGGGAGCACTTGGGGTATTCAGGACATGCCCTGCCCCTCTGGTAACCAAGTGAAATTACATGTGCACGGCAAATAGGCATGTTATGATAAACTTCGAGGATATTTGACAGCTACTTGGTATTTTATGGTCAGCATCATACTAATGCTATTATATATTACTTATTATGCACTAATGTATCAAAATATATTATCATAAATGAGTAAAAATAACAACAAATAAGTAAAGATCAGCATCACTTCAGCACTCAAGTCACCAACAACAACTGGCAAAGAAGTGCTTCTAAGGCATGCAGGTTGAACCCGAGATATTAACAACCGACCAAAATGCGTCTGACATTGTGCATGAAGTGCTATGCGAACGAATTGTAACATAACTAGTTTTGCCAGTCAAAAGTCATTTTGTATCCATTGTGATTAGTTTTATTATTTATTATTATTTTGTTACTTTATTATTTATGTCCTTCAAATTCAGCCCTCAGAGAACTGGGCGATCAGGATGGTACTCCAGCAACAGGACTCGAATCCATGCTGCAATCTTGAGAGGCAGAGTCTTTGAGCGTTAGACCGTGCGGGAGCGATTTAAGAAAAGCTCGTGTGCAATTTGAGGAAAAGACGACAGTCTGAAAACTTGAAAACAGCACAGTCGACCTACGAATGGCATAGAGTATGCCGTCTGCAAATTTCAAGATGCTGCCGTTCACCTTTTGGGAGGAGTTCTTGGGGCAGACAAACATACATATGGACTTTCTGTTTTATATTACAGATTTGACGTGCAGGTCGACTGAATGGGCTGAGTTCAGAGGCGTGTATTATGATGCGGTCAGTAGCCGAGCTTTTGCAGGTAAAGGCTTTTGTAGAGCTGCAGCTCCCTTAAGAGTTTAATTGCTAACTGCTCACAAGAGTGTCTTAAAGTATAAGTAACAAAAATAATGATAATTACAAAATAATTCTTAAACTACAAGTAATAAAAATAATGATAAATAATAATAATAAAAATAATGACGAATAATAATAATAAAAATAATAGCTACAAAATAATTCTCTACTCACATTGACAAATAGCGAGCAGAGATCACAGTGAGGTTCGACTTTGGAGTTGTTCTCGTGAAATTCAAACTCCGCGTTCAGGTCGAACGGAAGGACGCGGAACAAACGACCGACTTCAATCAGTTCCGGTACTTTGGCGAGGACCTTCCCCATGAACTGTTCGACATCTGCGACAGGAAATGTAATTTTCATTACAGTAACAAATAACCAGGGGCTTGGGTCAGACTGGAACACCAGCTACCTTATATCTGCACTAAAGGCCAGAGTTTGGCGACCTTCGAGTTAGACGGCAAGCAATCGCTCGAAGAAAGTCCGCGATTAATTTGACTAAACACATTAATAGTTCAATGGTATAAATTGCTTTGACAATATTAAGTGAATAATATATATTTGGTTAACGTACGTTGACATTGTAACTAAACTCATTTGTCTTGATGAAGTTATGAGCCCATTGTGACAACAATGCTATACGACTGGTAGCATCATTACTAATGTTGTATTGTACTAAGTCCTTACATTGAATACAACTTGAAGACAACATGCCGACCAATTTAACAATGAAAGTTGAGAGCAACAATGTTGTTGAAAAAAAATAGCTCAATTATTGACAACAATGAGACACAGTCACCTGTTTGTTCTTTGAAGGAAGATGTTCTCTTCTGCTTAATATTCTGTTGAAATGTTTTTAACAACAACAACAATAAAAATGTATTAGTATCGTGAAACTGTCGATCGTTTGATTAACATTCAAGCTTAATACTAAATAAATTTCTTAATTATTTATTATTTATTACCGCAAATAGCATCGTTCGTTAGTAAAACCATTAAAGCTCGACCTCGAGTTGAAAGACCGAATTATAATAAAATTTTAACAATAATTAAAATAAGTAATTTAAAATAAAATAAATAATTTAAGTAATTAAAAACAACCAGTTACTCGGATTGTGCACCCAAACCTTACCTTGTCGTTCGAGTCCTTCTTGAAAGACCTCGATCTCCTCGAGGTGTCCGACGACCGACTCTCGTTGTCCGAACTCGTGGACGAGACAGCGGACAGAAACTTCTGCAAGCTCTTCGAACATCCGGGCAAGTTTCTCCTTCCGGACTCTGTAGCCGTTTGTCGAATCTTTTTGAATCTTTTATTTTCTGAGGTAACTCCTTTGTCTTCGACGACATCTTCTTCGTCATCGTCGTCGAGTTTGTGCTTTCCCGATTGCAACAACGCCTTCTTGAGGTCGGCGTCGTCGTCAAGAGAAATGACGGGATGTCTGCGACTCACTTTCCTGATGCTCTTTGACGATTCGGAAATGCTGTTGTCATTGCTCAGTATGGTACTAAAAAGTTAAGAACTACATAATATTGAATGCATTCCATGACAAGTGAACCAATGTTGCTGTCATGTTGGTGACATTATGTTACATGCAGTCAAGTAATGTAACACAAATAAATAATAAGAATAATAAACAAGTAAAATAAACAGAAGAAATTCGAACTGTTCTCAAAATAAAGAACATTTGAAAGCACTAATAAATAGAAAGTAAATTTGATCAAAGTGCATCAAAATTCAAACCCACCCAAAACTGCAACTCGGAATCTGAGCATCGGAGTCTCTGGCAGACTTTCCGACAGTTGCAGACCTTTTCCCCTGGTCTTCCGGATGCGCCCTGTCCTGGCCCTGTTTCCACAGTTCGTACCGGGAGGGTTGGTACGTCTTGACGAAACAATCCATGTCGATTCGGACCATGTCCTCCGAACAGGTGCACTGAAGGATCAGAAGATATTAGCAATTAACCAGGAAATGATTGCAATGTATGCCTCATGCCATCTTTGTGGCTTTGTTTTTTAAACAAGGATGTATTTTTATGCTCATAATTTCATTTAAAGCAGTTAATCATTGACATGGTGCAGCTTTATATTTAATAACAACTTTGTAAATAATTTAGGATGGAAGTTTATAACTTAAAAAACATTTATTATTATTATTATTATTATTATTATTATATCATTGTTTGTGTAATGACTTTAAGCAAGTGCACAAACGAATCGATCTGAATATAATCACATCAACCCACATGTGAGCAGTTCTTCCCATAATCAATCCACCTCCTGGAAGCAAAGTTGGTGGACTCAGCACAGTTGTAACCGAGGTTGAATCCTGCGTGGTACGCGTACGGAAAGGTGATCATGAATTCTCCAGTCCTCTGTACTATCTGAACAAACAAACAAACGACAAAATTTTCCAATCCTCGTAAAGAATTAATTTCTCGAACGTCAATTTCAAGATTGATCTCAATTACTGAGAAAAATGAGTTTGTTTTTTTTTGTTTTTTAAATTATTATTCGTCCTGCAAATTGAACGGTTAGCAAATTAATGCACATAATTGTCCACATTTAAGCTTAGCCGAGGACTCTTCGAACGACAATTGAAAACAATTCACGATGGCCGACCGTGTGGTAAGGGATGGAATATCTCTTGAGCACGTGAGGAGAAATGTGAGTCATTTTGTGCCTCAAGAATGCCGGGCAGCGTTTGACCTCGCCTGGGAAGAAGCCTGAATGGAGTCGAACCATCGACGATGTTAATTATCCGAGCGAGGATATCGCATCGTAAATCCGTTTCGGAAGTTTTAATCTCGGAACGTGATTAAACATCGATTTAATTAACGAGTTAATGTCAAACCGACATTAATTCTAATCCGACATCTTCTAGGAATGCGTGCGCATTTATAAATTCGCTCGAAAGCAAAGATGCAAACCTTCAGCGAGTCTCTCGAATCTCCTGCCGTTCTGCGGGGGCACGACGTACCAGAACTTGGGGGCCCCGTAGTGGAGGTAGTTGATGCTGTACAAGTCCATGTCCTCGGTGTGCCAACAGAAGGAAGTCTTCCACATGCCAAAGTACAAGTAAGCAGTGTTTACACCTTCGATCCTGGCATTGTAAGCGCTCGAAATCAGGTCGAGGATTGTGCCCAGGTTGCCCACGTTCCAAACCCGTTGTTCGGGATCGTAGATGGTCCCCGATATGTCGGCCGCGTATATCGGCGCATTGAAGGTCACATTCTTCCAGAACTTCCTCTCCAGTTCCTCGACGTCTCCTTTTGGCGGGGCATACCTGTCGAAACAGTGAGTCACTCCTTTCGAGTCATATTTCTAATGATGTTTAGATAAAATTCATATCTGTTCTTTATTCTGTTAATTTAAATTTATTAAACTTAATTGAAAGGTTCTGTTTAGTTAACAATGTTTAGTTATATTTTTAAACCTCAACTATCGCAAGTCACGAATCTGTAATTAGTTCACATAAATCATAAGTTCTTCAAGAAAGCATTCCTCAAACCCACTTTGGACTATTGGCCAACTTGGCAAATTCCTTGACCGTCATTGGTTTCGTCTGAATGTTCAGCTGCTGGAACAGGCCTTTGTTTCCAGAGGCTACCTGTCTGATTGGAGCTGGAATCAACAGGTCGACGTCATCATAGCCATCTTTTCTTGGTGTCCAGCCTTTTGGAGGAACAACCTGAAATTTCACTACTTGCTGCAGTTTTTACACACTATTTTGAAATTGACTTTTGTTGTACTTATGGTTTCTTAACAAATCAATCTTATGCCTGTGTTGTAGCATGTTATGAAATTAATGTTAAATATTTAGAAAATTTCAGGAAAAAACCATTTACCTTTGCAAGACCAGCTTTGTGTGCCCCCTGAGATTCCATGTAGTCAATGTAATTAGGGAAATTCTTGAATTCTTCCATTGTAGGATAGAACACAGGAATTTTTAACTGGCAAGTATTCTTCTGAGAATAGTCCATGCTTGATTCTTAAAACTGGAGTGTGATTGATTAAAAAAACGTTAAAGAAATCAGAGTCATGAGTCTGCATGAGATTAATTAGTAATTGTTAAAATTATTAATTAATTAAATTACTGACTAAAGGATCACTGACTATAAACTCATTCATTCATTAAAGTCTAATCGCATGAAAATAAAACCGCGTTCAATTTCATATGAGAGCATTTAAATACAAGACAATCGTCGTTGATATGCAATCTAATTTTTAGGAGTTTATATTCGCAAGTAAAAGTAAAGTAAAATTATTTACCTTCAAGCTAAATATTATTTCGTTTTCTCAATATTTAAAAGTCAAGCAAACTTGTTCGTGACATCGGTCACATATTGCCCATCAAAATCTTAACATCAAAAAAAGTTATTCAAAAGCAACAATAAATTCCGTTACATTTGCAAAATATCAAATATAAACAAAAATTGTAGATCACAAAGAAGGTTTGTTTAGCAAAAATAAGCGCCTATATTATCGACTCTTGTTTTCATACACAACACATTATACAGCTCTACTCTACTGGACAGTCCAAGGCAATAGACAGATACAAACTTTGTCTTTGGAGATTATAATGTTCTTGGTAACAAAGCAATACAAAAATAATTCACAATTCATTTTTCATCGTAAACGTTCATCGATTGCGCAACGCGAAAACTTTTTACTTTCTGAGGTACAATCAAAAATTGATATAAAACTTGATATTATTTTTTTTTATTTAATTGATATCTAACTTGTAAATAACGTTTACTTTGTATACAAAACAGAAAGTGCATATTTGTTTTTGTTTATGTTTGTCTGTCCCAAGAACCAGGGTTTCCTTCAGACAATGTGATTCGGGGGACATTTCAGGAGTTTGGGGGCATTTTTTTGGTACCAAATACCAATTTGAAATAAAATAATTTGTCAGTTCAATAAAATGATTTTATCTATAAACATATTAAAAATCAATCACAAGCTAAAATAAAAAGAATTGTTAAAAATGAAATTTTCAAAGAAATCTTATCTCCCAGGTTTTTTAAATCATATAAATCTACTACTCTATAAAATCTTCACTTGGAACTTCAGATCCTTCAATGCCTATGGTTACACAATGAGTTAATGTTTCTGATATCGTGCCTTGAGAATCCTGTTCATCGTACTAAATGATCTCTCTACTGAAGCAGTTGTTACTTAACAAGAAGGACTTCACAAAGCGCTTGTAACTCATAGCATATCAGCTCCCAATAGTTTTGTCAATGGGCTTTCGTCTACTATGTATGTTCCGCAACTATCCATAGACCATATGAAATATGTAAATGATTTAAAATCACTAAGTACAGCTTCTGCATTAAGAATAGGAAAGTTGTTATAAAAATTTATGACTTCTCTGTCTTGTGGACCTGACATTGATTGAAAGGTCTCAAATCAACACAATTTCAATCGATTTGTCATTAACATAACATTAATTTGTAGTGGTTTAAGTAGACTGCGTCTGTGTGATAAACCGCTCCTTTTCTGCCATTAAATCTGTCTTCAATTTCTTTGATTACACTTTCACAATGCTTCTTCATATCTGTTAATATACTTTTATTTTACTTTCATCTTCAATCAGGCGATTTTATCTCAACTATTTTGCATTTAATAATTTTTTGCAAGTCATTATCGTTATTTTCACACTGCTTCACAATATCTCACAAGTACTATTTCGTTATAGTAATTAATGCGATGACTTTAGTAAACTATAAATCCTTTTTTTTAAACATTGCTGAGGAAAGAGAGTGCACTAAGAATTTCATTCACAACTTGGCAGGTGATGTTGAAACTTTCGTTTCTGATTTCACGCAAAATTCCTAATGATTCAAAATTTCCCCCTTCTTTGTGGATATGCTCATGTGCTATCAAAATGGATTTTAAGCTTCTGAGAATAGCATTCACTTTTATAAGATTCATGAAAAATAGGCTAGCAGAAATTTCATATCCTTACATCACACCTGATTTTAAATGGTATATGAAATTGTAATTGCACAACACAAATAATCCAAAGTAATCCAGAAATAAAGTCTTCGTCAGTTTATTAGCGCTCTACATAAATGGGAAGACAAAACTAAAGTTGAAGAAAAATATAAAAACAAACTTAAATTCAAAAACATTTCAAATGGCGAAAATTTTAAAGCATGACCAAGGAGCAATAATCTTAGTAATAGTTTATGAAATCTATTATGAAAGTACAAATACTTTTTATATCGCTCACTGGCTCTATATTTCAAAATCAAAAAATTATGTTTTCAAATTAGGGCATCGTTACTCTATGAATTTATTTGAAGTTGAGAAACTCTCCGGATCGAATTCTCAAGAGAGGCCCGACATCATGGTGATCAATGAAACCACCTCGGATAGCCACGATTGTCGACTTCACAGTCTCCTTCGAGGGCAAAGAAGGCAAGCTTGAGGCTTCGAGGGAGAAAAAGATAGCGAAGTATCAGGAAAGGCAGGCCGAGCTGGAAGAGTTGGGATATAAAACAGCCCTGAACGCCATAGCTGTGAGGTCGCTTGTAACTTGGCACTCCAAAAAGTAGTGGGAGTACTCGGGGTCGACTCTGTCTACGCTGACAAAATGAGGAATAAGATCGTAGCAGAAACAGTCGGATGGGCAAGGGACATATACGTCTTTCATAACCCTGGCATCCTTCCAGACAGGACCCTCGCTAGATCGCTATTTGAACCAGTGAATTTCGAAACGGGACAACATAGAGACCCACCGGCCATGGAGGCCACGGAGGCCATGCCCGCAACAACCGAGGAGGTCACCGGCCGACAGGACTTCTTGACCGCTAGAGGAGAGTCCGCAGAAGGACCAACCGAGGAGGTTACAGGCCTCCAGAGGGCACCGGAAGATTAATGCTCCCCCTGATACAGAGGACATACAAACTACGGTAAAGAGCGGATGGCCGCACAGCGCCTGGTGTCTCGCATCTCTCGGCCAAGGACTTGCTGTATTCAAATCTGTCCTCCCACGGTACCGTCAGCTCCACCAGATGGCATCCGTCGCCTGTGGCACAAGCAATGCGGCCTCCTGCCACTTTCTATGACTAGCTAGGGGTAGTGTCTCATCCCTTCTATGTCAAATATTGTGTAAGTGGTCAATGGCCATGTGACCCTTCAATTTGTTGAAAATAAAAATAAATAAAACAATCCCAAGGAAATGAGGAAACAACAAAATGCAAGCAAGTCATAAACGTTTTTTGATATGAAATTGAAATGTGTGCATTCTACAGAGTACATTAAGTGCATAAGAGAATGTATATTATATCAAATTTATAGATATATTATTGAAATGTTGTAAATTAAAAACATTGCAAATAAGTGTATTATGCAATACATAAATATAAAATAATAGTATGTAAAAATTTAATAATTCACAACTTCGGACAAAAAACATCGCAAGAGAAAGATATTAAAGGTTGATTAAACCGCAAACATCGCAATATAAAGTCATCTTTAAATATTTTTATGATTACATTTCCCATACAGCTTCTCTTTTTATCAACCAATACGTGGTCATCGTTCCTTTCCCCTGTTGAAGTAAGATCAGATGGGAGGGTCACAGAAATAGAATTGAAATCAATGAAAAATCTAAAGTAAAGATAAAAATAATATTTTGTAATTGAATAATTAAAAAGTTTAATGCGACAGACACGACGAAATCGCGAAAAGTTGGTCAAATGTCCATGATACGATCCATACCAGTAACATTTAAATAATATATACAAAACTATTACAGTTATTTTTTTTAATCACACTAATCAAAAATACGAAAGATGTTTAATAATTAAGCAACGCTTGTCAAACCTTCAACTCAGTAGGACCTCTCAATTCGATGACGTAACCTGGGAACTTGAGGAGTTCATCCCTTGCAGTTGCACTCAAATGAATCTTCAGAGCTGTCAAAGAAACATCCACTGATGGTCATTCACCAGTTATTCCATCATGTCACCCTCAACAATACTTCAAGAAGGAATCAGTAAGACNAATTGTAGCAGGTGCTCGCCTTGTACACGTTGTGCTTGGCAATGGTGTCATCGAAGGCTCCATAGAGGTCGTTGAGGAGGTTGACTATTTGCAGTGGCGTGCTTTGAGATGAAAGTGTCGTGAAGCCGACGATATCGGAAAAGTAGACCGTTGCCATGTCGTACATCCGTGGCTCCACTTTTCGACCGGCTTTCAATTCTTCCGCTATGAATCTGATAAACGATCATTAAGCAAATATTTGCGACTGAAAATTAAAATATGTGCTAACGGTGGAAGCATGCTGTGAAGTAGTATGTCGGTCTTTCTTTTTTCCTCAGTCAGTTCTTCTGTCCGCTGTTCCACTATGTTCTCCAAATTGTTTGCGTATTTCTCCACTTTTTTCAGCATGCTATCCACGATGTTTCCTGTCCTATAAGGTTGTGCTGGCTGATCATTAATGACGATGTGTGTCCCATAATTTTATGTAAATGTAAATGTAGTTCATTTACATAGCATCAGAGGCGCTTTTTGTTAATCATTTACTATAGCGCTCCTTCGCTAGGGATTGGGACGGTGGCAGTGCAAGCTGGGTTTGAATACGAAACATTAAGACTATTGCCATTATTATCCATTATCGCCGTATGCGGAAATGCAACCCTCTGAGATAGATTGCATGCTTATACCAAATAAGCTATACACTTGTCTTTTACCTGAGTAATTGCACATCAATAAATACATATAGTCTCTCTCCACTAGTAATAAAGAACCACTTCCAAAATGATCATGCTATGATTTTTTAAACTGACACTTATTAGTAATGTATGAAATGACATTCTTGTTTTTCAATCCTTTCGAAATAAATGTTCATTCACCTCAATCTATTTAATCCGGAATTAAAAAATTGCATGAAAGCCCTCTAGCAGCATTGTTAAATTAAGATTCAAATATTAATTTCAAGTCAAAAAGATAAAAGTGCAACATTGCAAAGGATTATGCCTTGTTATGATATTTAAAATGACTTTATTTAAAATGCGCCTACTTTTCTGAAAATCTTTTAACTGATCTTTCAATGGTTTCAAAAGATGGTCTTGCCGAAGGTTCTTCAGCCCAGCACTGCCTCACAAGAGCCAAAATGTCAATATTTGCTTCTGCATCCAAATGTTCTGCCAGTTCTGGCCTGAATGGCATCGATTTCGATCGGAGTATGTTTTCTATAATTTCTGTTGTTTGTGAAACACTTTTGCAATTAGGTTCATTTCATATATATGCAGAAATATGTAATTTGTATAGAATAATGTACCCATCGCTCATAGCATGACATTTATGAAAAAATAGAAAACATCTTACGTTTGTATTCTAGATTGTAGTTTTGATAGGGATATGCTCTGTAAAGTATTTCGTAGAGAATAATGGAGAAACTATACACATCTCCTTTCTGACTGCAACCGGATGATTTGACATGTTCCGGAGCT
>MPNW01000190.1:16960-48370 GCA_011800805.1 Hirudo medicinalis | reverse complement strand
TTTTGATAGGGATATGCTCTGTAAAGTATTTCGTAGAGAATAATGGAGAAACTATACACATCTCCTTTCTGACTGCAACCGGATGATTTGACATGTTCCGGAGCTGTCCAGAGAAGGTTTCTGTAAAGGGAATCACCATGTTTGTCGAGTCTCATATCTTCATGGAATGCCTGGAGTCCATAACATGATACTTTGATGACCCATCTGTTATCCACCATGCACACGTTGCTCGTGAGGCGACCATGTTGAACCAAATATGACCGATGCAGATATGCCATGCCCTGTAAAATAGACGCTCATTAAAGACCCAACAATTGGCGCAGTCGATGAAAGAACTTTCTTTCGATAGACTTTTGTTATAAAGTCGTCATTTTTGTTGGAAATTTGGCCTATTGCAATGGGTATTCAGAGTCTCTTTCGAACAAACTAAGGAGTTATGGAATGACTATTTAAGTCATTTTCTGACGTTTATGGAGGCAAATTCAATTCCGACAGCAGGAATTTCACCAGTTTTCCTAACGAACTAGACTCCTTCAATTTACAACCTCCTGCAAACACCAGCTCAATGACACATACCATGAGACGTGAACAATTTGGACTTTGCTGAGATACAAAAAGTCATGATTCAAAAGTTCAACCCTAGAAGATTTGATGTACGAGAACGGTCTCGATTCTGGACAGAAGTTAAAATTGAGCCAAGAGAGTCAATTCAAGAATTAGCGGCGAAAATTAGATGAGTGGCTACTACATGTGACTTTCCAAGCATCGAGAACACGCTTGATGCGGCCTTAAAAACAAGATTCATTTGTTCAGTTGGTAACGAGGGGGTTTTGAAGTCATTATTTAAAATTCCTGAGAACGAATTAACTTTCAATAGAGTGGTTGAAGTAGCCATAGAGGTGGAGGAAACTTCCAAAGATGCTAAAGCAACAACAGTCCAAAGTACTCCCGACAATTTTGAAACAGTTCAAAAAGTAAAAATAGCTCGAAAGAAACCAGAAAAGTTCAGTCCAACACCACATCAATGACACCAAGCGACGTCAAACATTCCATTCAAAGATCGAACATTAATAAAAGTAAGGATATGGGACATCTTTTCTAGATTGCATTGGCGAGTTCGCCTCTGCCCATGTCCGTGTCCATCTTCTTCAATAAATATAAGAAATATCTCCGCGTGTCGAACATGTTAAATGCCACTTGATGTTAGTGAAATTAAAAATAGAACATCTAAATAAAATACACGAGATTTAAAAATGAATGATAACTGAAGGAAGGACACAACGGACAAAATGAGAGAACTTTCCAGTGCAGAGATAGAGTAAATGGGCGGAAAAAGCTTTTAAAGAAACTCTTTGAAAAGTTTGAAACAAAAACAATGAAAGATGTAATGGTAAAACCCATTAAACTTGTAAATGAAAATATTAAGAGAATATTAACATACCTTGGCAATATCTGTGATAAAAGAAATTTTGAAGGACCAATCCAGAGATGCCTGAGGATCAGCCAATATATCCTTGTGATATAAATATCAGTTAAAATAACAATATAATTTTATGAATAGTTTTTAATTAATGTAAACCTGAAGAGACCCCCTGCTGCAGAATTGCATGAGAAAACAAATCCTGTCTGTTTCTGTACAAGCTCCTATGAACTTTGCCAGATTGTCATGTTGTAATTCTTTCATCTGGAATTTATAACGTTTCCAATGGATGACAATTAAGCAGTGGTAAAGAAAACACTGATTGTGAGTGATTGTAAAAAAGTGATGGCACGAATGAATTCAATCTAATTTTTATTATTATTATTATTATTATTATTATTGCTATTATTAGTATTATATTTTTAAAGCATTTCGATCACTAAGATTGTTTATCCTAATTAAATCTCTTAATCATCTTCACTCCTACTGCAGGATCTTACTACTTACTAATCTTATCCAAGTGCGAAAGTTCAAAAAGTTTTGTTGCAGACCATTTTGTACATTCTCATACTTGCTCACCTTCACGAGTTCAATGAGATCTTTCCTTGTCAGGTTCACGTCATGCTTTGAAGAATAATGAACCATGACAACTTCATTTTTGTAGTGGGCAATTATCTCTCCAGATCCACTTTCTTCCAGCTCCCTGAATGATTGGACGGCGATCTTGCAATGTTCAACTTCATCTAAATCTGATGACTTGGACACACTGCGAACCTGCACGAGAAATGTTCATGATATTTACCTTCACAGCACTCCAGGTGCCTCTGGTGATCAATAGCTGTGTCAATATTTGCGTGAATCATGGTTTGAATAAAAGTTGGAATATAAAGAAAGAATAATATTTGCTTTTTAGAATTAAGGATGAGTCTTTAAAATTTGCATAAAAAGACATAAGAGGTCATATTTTACACTCTTCGACTTTCTTAAGAACTGCAGTTCTCCATATTTGATCTTCCAAGCCATGCTTTGGATTTTCTGCTCGTTTAGCTTCATTCTGTAAATTGTATACGATTATTGAAGGGAAAGAAAATAATATGAAAGACAGAAACTCGAACATAAATTATAAAAATAAGTTATATTTGTGATTTAGAAATTGAAATAACGTTTCCATTTTCCAAGTTTCATGTGTATAGTGTTGCATTTAGCCGATCTTTTAAGAGCATTGTTAAGAGCCTTAAGTATCCGAATGTGAAGGCACTTTATAATCGCTTTTCCATTCATATAGCGCCGCTATCCCAGGGTGCTTCCTGGCGGTAAAGGCTGGGTTGCGAACACGATTGTTGCCCTTACCGCCAAATGCAGAAAAGCAACCCATTCAGCTAACCTGAACGCAGTGATGGGCAAAATCCTTTTTGGAACGAAATCATATTTTATCATGTAAAATCAAGTGATTTTGATTTAAAAGTATTTTAAAAATCATCAAATCAAAATCATGTGTTAGATACGGATTTTACTGAAAGCTTGGGAGGGAGATGTCATATATTCATAAACATTGTCAAATGTAATCGCATGTTGTTATTTTTATAATCATTGGGACGCGCAGTCCATTATCGCTTTTTGAATAAACACATCGCAAAACTATGTAAGAGGCATAGAAAAAGTTATTTATATATTTTAAAATGATTTTGTGATTTTGGAAGGGACAAAATCTCAAAATCATCAAAAATATGAATTGAAATAAAAATCAAAATCACACTTGACAAAATGATTTCAAATCAAAATCGAAAATAAAAAAAGATGAATTGAAATCGCGATCAAATTTAAATCATTTGATTTCTAATATTACCCATCATTGCCTGCATGCCAATTTAACACCCCCGCCCCCAACACCCAAGAACATTTCTTCAAACGAATATCGTTTTATGAAGATTGGGGAACTCTGACACGGTATGTTATTACATGATTAAGTTATTGATAAATCTGAAAAAATAATTTTTAAACGGCCAAAAATAACATAAAACGTTATTATTTAACATAACATAAATTTATAGTGGTTTAAGTAGACTAATGATATATATGTCTGCGTGATAAACCACTCCAGTGGTAGGAAAAAGTGTAACTATGCTTAATATAAACAGCTGTTAATATTAGGTTATATATTATAATAATAGCTGTTAATATTAAAAATATTAGGTAAATTCGTAAAATATTTTTCAGTAGAAAGTCTTGTTTGAGAAGTTAAGTACAAAATATCTTCAACAATAGAACGATCAATCTAGCACCTGCCAGCTTTCGCAGGTGAGCAATCGGATTAAGTCGATTAGAAAAATATTTCACAATGAGCAACTTAATTGCTTAATCATTCAATTATTGAAGAGCTTTTAATTTTTATCACTTTAGTAATTTTGAAAGGGATTATGTTTTGAAAAAAAACCTGATTAAGATGGCCAAACTGATTACGATGACCGCAAAGAGAACAGAAACTGAGAGTCCTATAGTGAGCGCTTTGTCATCTGCACGATGGATATTAATTATTAAATTAATTGAAATGTGTTTATTTAAAAATAAGTTAAATAATTAAGTAATTAAATATCGGCATACGCTGACGGACCTGAATCGGTTATACAGAATTGGTTGTAGAATCCACAGACAGGTTTATCAGGAGGGGGTTTGTTTCTGTTGCCCCACCATTCCTCCCCGACGAGGTAAGCCTTGAACAGAATTTTTATTTAAAGAGTAATATTTAGTTGTTCTACTGTAACTATGTTCACATACATAATTATAATTATAGTTATAGTATAATAACATGTACTCCAAATTGTATTATTATTTTTCATTAGCGAATAAACAACATGCACAGAGTTAAAAGAGTTAGGATATCAAGAGGATTGTATAAACTTTCTAGTATCATAAATGCTCACGGAGTAATTATTTCCGGTGAGATTAATTTTTAGAAATTCCGTGAAGGATTGAGACCGGGGCGTGAGTGACCATACCGTGTAAGTCATTTGACGGTCTGCATCGGCATTAAATCTCACCGTTTCAGTCATTCCTGGCATCAAAAATTAGTTTTCAGGCTTAACATTATAATTGTAAAGGACAAATAACAGTTATATGTAAATAAAATCTTTATAATAAAAAGATGTGGTGGTTGCATTAATACCTTGGAATTCAATATGTCTCGACTGATTCATAAGAACGCTTCCGAGGTTGTAATCCAAACCAAGGGAAAATGCCTTCGACCTCAGTCTTACGAAGAGATTTGTAACATCCGTCAAGAAAATCTGAGTGGAAAATATTTATTCATGTCATATGTGCAATAGTTCTTCATATATGTTGCGAATTATAAAATGAAAGATTGACTGCTAAGCTAAATTTTTTCAAATGGAGTTTTTTCGTACCATCAATAGGGATCTGTCTCTATTTTCGTTTATGGAGGTTTCGTTGTCATCTGAAGAGGGCTGGGGAAGAGGGGTGAAGTTTGCGTAGGTTATCTGAATTAACAATTAGGTTTTCTTTACTATGAAATATTGTTAGATAACTATTACTAAAGCTCCTTTTTAAAACATTCTTTTTATCCCATTAATTCAGAAGTGGTCAGAATTTTTTTATTAATCTTCAGCAAACGAAAACTATAAGTTTTCAAATAAAATATTATTTGCTATTACATATGATCACATTACTATTTTGACTGCTTGGAAAGCCATCATCCTCGTTTCCACATCCTTTCCGTTATTCATGTCACTTTCCCAGGGATAAAAAAGCATATTGAACGAGAACTGTCCGTAGATGTTATAGAAAGTTATCCAGACATAATTGTTTGGATCTGTCATTTGATGATCGTGTGCCAGGTAGATCAATTTCCGGATGAAGTCATAGTTGGTATGACATAAAATGATTACTGCGAAGGAAGTTATGTTCAAAATATATAATTTTCATTAAATATTTATTTTTGGCGCCTCTGACGCTATGCAAATGGCGCATTATAAATTAACTATTATTATTATTATTATTATTATTATTATAATCATTCCATTTGTGATGTATTGTTATCATTAACGTTTGCTTCAAAACAACGCGATCCAATTAGCAATAATCCATTGTAACAAAATTATTGCTGCACGTACTTCTTGCACTATCCTGTATCTTCCTAATCAATGAGTTCAATTCCTCATCGGTGTAATCTTTTGAAAATTCAAAGAACTCAGCCATCTTTATCGAATTTTTACGGAAGTTTTCTTTAATAGCCTCCACTCCGAAATTGCAGAAGTCAGAATTCGATTCCGTTACGATGGCAGTAAGTTTCCAATTGTTTCGCTTGAAAAATGTGTGAAATGCAGAACTGAATCCTGTCAGTGATCCGAAAATCCTCACAATTGTGTTATAAGTGAAGGAATCATCTAACGTTGAGTCGAAGCAATCCAGAGGAAAGTAAGGAATGTTCCAATAAGTTGCAATCTGAGCCGTTGCTATGCAGTCTACAATTTTCAAAAAACAGAGCAGGTAAATTGAATTTATCATTTTAGATGTATTTCTTTTTAAATCCTTGATTTTATATTTGAAAATCTATACATAGTCTGATTCTAACTCGTGGAGCACATAGATCCAAACAAGGCTTGGACTGACTTATTGAGCACTAAATTCAGAGCTGATCTTGATCCTGTGATACCGTCACAATCGTCGCTCACTTCATGGAAGATTCTTGAAATTCGAAAATAAAAACAAAAATAAAGAATAAAATCTTCAATTACTTGAGATTTAATCGTAAATATGAAATACAAAAAAGTACAAATTCTCACTCCAATTCTTCCGTAACGGTATCGTTGGTGCTACTGTTGAGCGCCATCTGGTATCCCGTTTCCATGCGTTTCCGAAACACGGGTTCGTTCTGCTTACTGACCATCATTCCAACTCGTACAGAAAATCCCTCTCTGAGAGTCGATAGAGGAATGATGAAGACTAGAATCGTGAAGTAGATATTCTGCCTCATGTGCGTGTTCGGTTCCAAGGCAATTCAAACACTGGTTAAGATCGGTTTTATTAGGCCCGATTAAATGGTCGTTGCTACAAAAGCTTCGTATTTCTTCTGAATAATGGCTTTGTACCTTCACGTTACGATCATTCATATGGACAAAAATGGTTTCCTTCCTGTACAAGATCCATTTTTATTCAAAAACCAAAGTATTGAATCCAGTAAGCAATTATTAAGTCTGATATTTGAGACGAGCTAAAAAAAACTACCCGTAATAAACCATCTGAAGTTGAATGGGTCGCGTGGCTGTCGTCTTCAGCAAAGCCTCTTTCTGAAGCGATTTGATTTAATGTTGTCATCGACTCCTTCTAATTAAGCTTTCTTAATTAAAATCTTTCATCTCGATAGCACTTGAGATGCGGTTGATTTTTTCTCTCTCTCTTTCTCTTTTTATCCTTGACTCGTCACTCATTTCATGAAGCCTGGAATAAGAAATCCAGGAATCACAGTTAGGAGCCTCTCAAGATATTAGACGCCAAGAGTCCTGAGCGAATCTATGAACGATTTCACTCGATCTAAATGAAGTCCCTTTTTGATCCGATGTACAAATTAAATGATGCCATCAAATACATTGCTTACATTTATTGTCATTCTTTTTTTTTCAAAATCAATTTGATTTTCAAACTTTTTTTACAGAAGGAGAGAGAAGGGAGGACTTGCGATCTTGTTTTTATCCGTGTCATACGAATAAATTAACAACCTTTTGTCATAAAACATTGCGGCCTAGAGCTTTGGAGTTTTCGTCTGTGACCTGCGCGGGCATGAGTGAATTATTTAGTTATCAATGTCATGAAGTGTCTCAACATCTGAAATGTTTTTATATCAAATGACATTTAAAACATCAATTGTAGTTTTAAGAGTCAAAAAAATACCTTCAATACGATTACCTACTCCAAAAGACCAGATTTTTGGTAAATTCAAGTTTTCTTTGCCGGTGCTTCACACCTCAATGAAATGATTCATGATGACAGGCTTCTAAAATAAAAAAGCAGTACCAACAATCGCTTTGCAATGTTACTAATCAACATTTAAAACGCACTCAATCTGTCGAAAAAGAGACAGTAAAGCGAAAATAAAAACACCTTGAACATGGGGAAGGATCCATTTTTATGGATGTATTTCTACGGAAACAAATTTGCTTACAAGCCCGTGAAAGCATTCATTGGAATCGATTTGCAGGTGCCAATGCTGATGCTGATCAGCATCGAGTTGATAATCACGCTTTGACGCATGGATGGGTTCAGATGATAACGACAGGCTTTCCTTTCGTCACGATAACTTCAGAGGCGAACAAATGAAAGTGAATATATCCTGGTAAAATTGTTTCCGAAAGTCCTTAAAACAGTTCACACGGGATCAAGAAATCATCATCGCGTGTCCATTCGAACCAAGATGAGATTTCAAGGTGAGTGCACTTGATGATGAGTTTCTCCAAGTTCTTCGACTCTTTGAACTTCCTCTTGAATCCACTGATGGTCGATATATCGATATTTTTAATCAAACTAAAAGTGCCCGGCTGTGATGAAGCAAGCGAGGATTGTTATTATCATATTTATTATTATCCTTATTACCTTTATCATTGCAGAGGTTACAAAATAAATTACAAACTGAGTGGCCATCTGGTCCACTGCATGTTAATGAACATTAAAAGGTAAAATGTTAATGAGTCACAATCAGGGACGCCATTCGGGAGCGGGAGGGCAGTTGCACCTCCACATTGTTTGCCCTCTTATTTTATTTTTTCAATTGATCTCGCTTGTGGCCATGGAAAGCCTGTGAGATTTGGAACATACAAGCGGTCAATTTTAGGGAAATTTTTAAGTTTGATTGAAGGTTTGCCACATTAACCCGGAATTAGAGAAACGACGTCCCAGGTCACAATACTTACTAAAATACTTTATATAACTTTATTAGACCAATATATTTATTAGCCATTCAATAAAATGAAGATAATGCTTAATAGTATAACTCAGTAATATGATAAAGAATAGTTGTAAAAATCAATAAAACATAGTGAATTTGGTATTGTTTTAAATTAAATTAAATGGAAATTACAAATTGATAAAGACTTTTTAATACGTAAATCCAGATCTTACAATTTCTAATTACAATTCAAATCTATAACAATTGTTATAACAATCAGGATGAAATCCTAGTTGAAAACCTATCAGTTTGTTGAACATTTAAAATCTTATTCATAAAAATTTCACATCCCTAAAATAACCATATCAAACTGTTGAATCCATTTGAGAGATTAAGTGACAGGAAACAAGAAAGTCATTTTGTTTGCAGTTCAAGGTTTCTTTTTTGAATCTTGTTATTCTCTAGGTCACCACATTTACTATAAATTAATTATAACAAAACGTTTTTTATTATTGTAAAACTTCAAATTTGGGTCAAACGACAAATCCAGGTAGTTTGTCGTGTATTACACCAAGGCTGAGGCTTATTTGAATTATTTGTGCACCGCAAAACGCTACTATTTTGCAAGGCTTTTATGTTAAAATAAATATCCTGATATTTTTCTAATAACAAAATTGTTAAAGTTTATGATCAAATGCGCTTAGATTTGTGCTTGGATATGAATCATTCTGATAAAGCTATTGAAATGAGGCAACTCAAAATCTTAATTTACTAAAATACCTAACATAAAATGACGTTTCAATGAAATCGAACTAGACAAAATATTGATGGATAACGTCGAGGGCGCCTCATACCAGCATCTCGCATCCGGTTACCAGATGAATACCTTGTCTACCGGCGCCATGACAGTCGTCACTCCGTCACTGGTGGGATAATAATTTCGGTTAGTTGGTCCCCGTCATAATGTGCACGCCATGCTTCACCATGCGAGTGGAACCAGATTTAAAATGCGAAAATGATCACGTGTTGAGCAATAACATTTATTTACATTAAATAAGACTTGCCATTGTCTAGTCGATTTAAAACAAACATTCCAAGCTAATTCTTTAACTGTAAAAGCTGCATAAGGCATACAAGCACCTTTTATGGTTACACCTAACATCCTCCCACAAGTTGTTTCTATTCTTCTTTTCGGCAGATAAACAGCTGGATCCACGCTTCTCCAGATTTTAAGTCTTTTACTGATGCCTTATCCACATGCACACAAGGCTCTTGATAAATTGTCTGCAATGCAAAAAGTAAAGTTTAAGCAGATATTTTCACATATAAAAAGTAGTGCACAATACTAGGCGCTTATTGTATGTGTACCCTTCTCGTTCTTCCTCAGTGTCTTTAATTTCTCAGCCTTTTCCCTGCACTCCTTCAAATATGTCTCCCCTTTTAAAGATGCCAAAGTGAAACCTTCACTTTGGCATCTTTCGACAAGCAAATTCTTAGCATGGAGACACACACCTGATGGTGTAAGATAAAACAAACCACTTATGACATAGTAAGGACTTTCAAAAAACACTTGAATTGCTTATAATGCTTCACAGGATTCCTCCATATTTACCATTGTCAATGACATTGTAAATGACAAGCATGCAGAACTTGAAACGGCTCATAAAACTGTTAATTTATAAGCACCATGTGTTTTGATGTCGTGGCTTCTCGTTGGCATCCTGAAGAGATGAGACATTTGAAGGGCTCCAGAGATGGTTGAGCTCTAACGAGAAGAATTAGACATTAGCAGAATGTGGATGTCCACAAAACCAATTAACATAGTAAAAAATATCGTAAAATAGAGCTACGTTTTTAGCATAAATTACGAGAACTTACAAATTTTAAACCTAGACGTCTTGAGGGGCCTCACTCTCAGCTAGCATTGTCTTGTAGTGAACTCTTGATACCCGCATAGAAACGACATTTTTCGACCTACGTTGTGATGCAGTGCTATATAAATTGTCGCATTATTAGTATTATTAAAATTCCATGCTGTCCACAGAAATGGCATCTCCCGATAACAGTTCAAAATATGCGAAATTATCTAATTATCTAATTTATACAGTAAAGCGAATGTAAAAAATCTAAGGCAAATTCAGAAAGAAGTGAACCATAAAACGATGGAGTTAAAAAGGAAACCGATCGAACAGTTTAATGCTGTGGTGCATAACGTCCGGCCCGCCACGAGCCTTCATGTGGCCCGCGAAGATCAATGCGAAAGCCGAAAAATTGATCATTCAGTCATATTTTTTCATGACGTTGCGATTGATTAAAAGGCAGCATTACGGTTGCGCACATGTCTAATTCATATCTGTACGAACACATATGCTGAGAAGTTACAGGCATTGATGACGGCGTTCGATGGTCGTTTTGCAGACTTTGACTAGCACAGCTTGCAGATGAAGGTGTTTGCAGATCCATTTGCTGTTCCGGTGGAAGATGTTTCGCCGGAGTACCAGCTTGAACTTATTGACATGCAATCCTCTGACACAATGCGTGCTGCTTTCAGAGATAAAACTTTGGTAAAGTTTTACAAGTGTCTTCCAGCAACATTCGTCAACCTGAAGGACAATGCTCTTGTTCATGCAAGCATGTTTGGAAGCACGCATCGCGATAAGCAAACCTTTTCGCAAATGAAGCTCAACAAAAGCAACACCCGGAATTAACTCACTGACAAACATCTTGAAGAAGTTCTTCGTCTGTCAACTACGAACATTCGACCTGACATCTCCAGGCTTGTTGTGGACATGCAGCCACAGCCTTCACACTGACTTGCATAATGTGATAAAACTAACAGTTTAGCAGGAAAATAAACTTGATAACTTATAAGTCTTAGTAATTAACACAGTTGAATTTAAACTTTAATTTACGTTTGCTAATCTTCTTCCTAAACCATAAATTTCGCATCAGTCTTACAGGAGCTCAGTCGTTTGGCCCCGAAGGCTTTCGGAATTCGAATTGTGGCCCTCTTCCCAACAAGGTTGTGCACCTCTGGTTTAATGCAAAGTTAGTTGAGCTGCAAGAAAAGATAAATCTTGCCTCATCTCGATCATTGTCATTCTGGGGCAGACTGCCAAAAAAAAGGAAATCGGTAAGAATTACAATCGATTTCATAATAAAATAAAATGTGATAGTAATGATATTAATGTATTACAATTTTAATTAACGCAATGCATTGCTTTTAGGTTTAGTGATTGATTTACATTAAAATTATTTTTATATCCAAAATCAGTGGCTGCAAATGTACAAGATCTAAGAACTGACGAGACTGTCAACAACTCTTCACCACAACCTTCGTCGGCTAATATAAAATCATCATAACAGCCATCATCTACAGTCAGTGAAACAGAGCTTAATCAATCATCAACTCCTGTGTCAGAAAAGATAAGATTGGAATCATGCGAATTGCAAGAGACAGCTGCACCAGCACAAGAAAAACTAGAAAAAGTAATTGATATGGAAAGAAGTCGTGTTATCAAATTGCAGGAACTAAAGATTGCGGATTAGCAATGGAAGTTAATTTGAAACGACTGGAAGAAACAAAGATTTCAATACATAAAAAGATACGAAGTTAATTAGAATAATAAACGATGCAGAGCGATAGAAAAAACTGCGTTCCAACCTGAAATCGTTGAAGATAATGATAAAATCGGAAAGTTTGCTCGGCCGAGAAGTGGCCGTCCAAGATTAGAGGAGGACCATAGTGATTTACATTCAACTATTATCCAGATTGTTAACTGCAGTACCGGGACAGACGTACATAAGTGTTTAACGCATGTCTGACACTGGATGATTTAGGCAGTCTTTGCATTGTCCATTGATGACAAGGTTGAAGTTCCGATTGGTCTGGCTGCTGCCAATAAACAAGCACTGCTACTGATGTGTCTCGAATACGAAGTTAGACTCCCAGATCATTATTTTGTAATTGCAGCTAACTCCATCTGTGTGTGCTGCATGTGTAATAAAAGCACCTTCAGAGTTTGCTGAACTTGCAATCTCAAACTCAGGACGACATACATAACCATCATATTTCTCAATATGGTTTAGTGGCAAAGCATGACAGTAGCACAACTTTTACACATGGAAGAGGTGTAGATCATCTGCTGTAGCTTGAATCATTTAAAGAGGTTGCAGCACATTAAGGTTTTGTCAAGCCAATATTTTTTGCTTTTGTTGATGGTGGACCTGATGAGAATCCACGGTTCAACAAAACACTTGTTGTTGCTAGACAGATTCAAAAAGTATAATCTGGATGTCTACGTTGCCATGACACATGCACCTGGTACGACTGCTTGCAACTACGTTGAGAGACATATGGCAATGCTTAGCAGAGAGTTTGCAGGTTTAATACTGCCCCATGAAGCCTTCGGAAGCCACTTCAATGCCTTTGGCAAAACTGTCATCACAGAGTTAGAGCTGAAAAACTTCCGGAAAGCTGGAGAAGTGTTGGCTGAGATCTGGAGGAATCTCATTTTAGTTGGGTATCCTGTTACTGCGGAGTATGTACACAATTCTGTGCTATATGCAGACCCGAACATTGATGAAGTCTGTATTGCACAAACATTGTCGAATTTCTCAATATATACTGATGATAGTCAAATGTGCTAATCGGTCCTGCTGCAGTGAATTTCGCACATCGTGGACGGAAGTATTTCCAGGCCGCTTTTTGCCGGCTCCATTCCCATTGTCTGTCACCCCAAAAGGACCTCTTATTCCTGGAACCAGCTTGTGTACAGCCAACAGATAAATTCACGACTTTGTGGCAGAGGCTACCACACTGAAGCCAGCAACAACTTCCGTGTATGAGTCAGATATCCCATAAGATCTGTACTACCCGACTGCAACGAAAGAATTGGAAAATCGCATTTGCAAATCCCGCAATTTGTATATGCCATCGAAAGCTGCTGTGACACATCATCGTCAGAATCACGGATGCCCTGGTATGTCCACTATTGAGCAAAAAGAGGTTATGACAACTGGCGATGAAGTGAATGAAGGGCCATATTCTGCAGCACCTGCTGCAATGCAGGAGCAGACGTTGCCAGATTCTGGACAGAACTCACAGGATCCTCAACAAACTAATTTCGGAATCATTTTGACACACTCAAACGTCTGGGATGTAATTAAATGTAATTAATTGGACTGACGTCATTGTAAAGGTGTTTTAAACTTTAATGAAGATAAATGCATCACTAATCAAGAATTTTTATAACTATTTAATTTGGAGATATTTTAATAAATACTTGATTATAACCATTTGATTTAGAGATATTTTAATAGATCTAAATACTTTATTGCATCTATAAACATTTTTTTATTATTTTACTGTGTTGCGATTGTTACTCAGTTTTAATTTAACTTGTATTAAAGTAAAAATTATTCAATATTCTCGTCTTCAATTGTGTGTTTGTATTAAATAAATAGGCTAATCATATTGCAGCAGGATTTAAATTTTATGGTCATGCGTTTATTTCGCTCACATGGGCATGGAGGGTCATTGAAAAATATAATTTTATAACGTTGTGGCCCGCTTCACTATTAAAATATGTTGTATTAAATATAGAGGTCTCACGGGCTACTTTCTGACAGCTGGCGGGCCACAAGTCGCTCAAGGGCCGTGGTTTGGGAACCTCTGGTCTACGTGAATTCTGATGTTTTTATATGGTAGTTGCGTTTGAATAAACAACATAGAAGCGAGTTGGTTATTCTGTCGCAACAATATAACTATAGTTTATGGTGTTATATTAATTTTAAATGATTATGTAGAATGAGGTAGTGTTCTTATAATAACAATAGTTAATTTATAATGCGCCATTTGCATAGCGTCAGAGACGCCTTGTGTCTTCATTAGCTTCATGTTGGTGTCCTGAAGAGGTGGGTCTTCAGGTGACGTTTGAAGAGCTCCAGGGATGGTTGAGTTCGTACTTAAGTTATACTTAAAAACCATTCCACACCCTTTGACAAGAATCTCAATCCTCACTCTGCTTTTTCAGATTTTTTTACCACTTTAAACTCCCATTCAGTTGTGTTCGAATTGGGAGGTGGACTTCCATGCATTCTTTCCAGCATTACTAGGTGCCATTGCTTCACGACACCATTTATGTTTCCCAAGCAGTGTCTGACGACCATAAAAGCTTTTATAAATCAAGTGGTTTTCCAACATCATACCTATCTGAACCATATTACCATCCACGTTGTACAATCCACTCAGCACCTCCAAAGATCTCGCTTGTTATTTTAACAGCTTCCTTTCCCATCCAACGCAGCGAACTTGGTGTCTTCACAGCCATCAAACTGCTGGGCTGTTGAACTTGTTATCCTACCACGTGATAACCTCACCAATCATCCACTTCTATGGTTTCTTTGGCTTGCAGGTTAGCTCAATGGGCTACATTCCTGCATGCGGTGGTGCTGTCAGCAGTCACATTGTGTTCACACATGTATACGGATTAAAAAAGTGCCTTCACACCCGATTCGGATACATAAAGGCGTTCAAAAGATCGGCCAAATACAAATGGTCTCTTCAACCAAAATCCAATCTTTATGATTCCACAACGCTTTTACACCAACACTTCAATCTGAAAGATGGAGCAGAATCAAAACCAACCTGAAAACAATCAGGTCAATAATATTTTACCTAACTTCAACACAGACCAAAGTCCTTCAAAAATTGCAACACTTCTAAGCTGGGGACAGCCAAACTTGTTGGCAAATGTGAACTAAAGAAACCACACATAAAATAGCCTCGGAAACACACACAGTGCAAGCACATCTGATTGTATTTATATTTGCAGCCAGATATCGTGTAGATAGCAGCTTCCATCCAACATGATTCATGGAAACCTGTGACTTCCAACGTTCAAACTCTTCTACTTAAGAACTGTAGCAATTCATTTCAATTAGCCTTTTATTGTCGCTTTCTCGAGATCGGCAAACTAGCGGAGACCACGCACCGACTTCAACTGGGAAAGCAATGATTTTATTTAACAGTAAAAATCCACAAGCTGATGAGAAATACAAATCAACATCCCCGTTGCACATTTGAAATACTGAAAAGCAGGATTTTACCGGACAGCAGAATCGATTGCATCAATTAATCAGCAAAGAAGATTTGTAAAACGTCGTCACCAACATCACCGTCCGACGGTCCGTCGAAGCTTTCACGAACGACAATTTGCTCTCTGAGTTTGGAGAGTTTTGAGCAATGTCAGAAATGAGATTACAACTTATTTACAATTACCATATTCTAGCAACCATATTCAGATGGTTTTTGACCATGTCAATAATAATAAAATTTTGTGATTTCAAAATTTGGAAAGTCTAGAAATTGTAACATTTGAACAAGAAAACATACATCTTGGATTGTAATGATCATACAATAGATACCATCTGTGAATGACGTCCAACTAAGGCATTTTGTTTGAACATTTCAAACACATCTCTCATGGTGATTTTCACTATCACCTCTTCACAATTATAATTGTCATCATCGATGATGTAGTCACTGCTAAGACGAATAAAGTCTTAAGAGTCCCGAATACAGAACATTGAAAAGGGCTGTTAAAAGATAAGGCACAGAGCAACCTGTGTGCTGGAAGTCTTTTGTTAAAAATGTTGCCCAAAAGGAGCCTCTTCATGGAATTGTTAAAGTCTGATCCTGGGAGAATAAGATGAAACGAAGATAGCACCCAATACTTATAAATGTGTAATAGCTGTAATAGCAGAACTCAAATATTATTGTCGACGTTTCAAGGCCACCTTCGAATTGACTGGAAAAGACCAGGGTCGGCTCGCATGCGCTTGAGTCCCAGCAAAAGTTCTGCAGGTGGAGGGGGTAATTCCCCGAGGTCGATGTACGAAGTCTCGTCTGACACCACGGGGGGTGGAGGAAGGGGCATCTCGACCCTACCAAGACCCTCGGCTCCAAAAACCTTCTTTTGCCCTATGGTGCGGTCGAGGTTGAGGATAAAATTTCTGGTCTGGATGCTCGTCGCATGAGAATCGACAGGCTTTGAGGAAAGTTTTGTGGACTGGTCTCTCTTCGGAGGTGGAGGGGGTAGAGTGCGAGACTTGGACAGTGCAGGCAGGGTTTGATATTGAAGGTTCTGGGTCATCAGAGAAGGTGGGGGAGGAGGAAGATCAAGGTCAGAAGGCAGCTGAGGGGTCGTACCATGCTGGCATAAGGCCTTGCTGGGCTTAGGCAGAGTCTTGATTGCATTGGTTTTTGGTTGAGATTTTGGCATAAGTTCTGGTGTCTTGCAGGCAAAGGGGGAGGGTGTATATTCATTTAAACATGGATGGTTCCTTTGGTTCTTCTCCATAAAGAGCTGATCCTTCTGAAGTGATGACCTATTGTAGTCATCAATGGTGGGTGTTTTGGTGGGAGGTCTCTGGGGAACTGTGGCTTGCATGGATTGGAGGAACCTGGTCGTCCCAGTTGTTATGGGAAGGTTGGCAAACTTTTTTGCGGACGGACTGATCATACTCTCCTCGAAATCCATCCTTCCTGAACACGAACTTGCATTTGAAATCCTCCTGCTGTGAAGTCGGTGCTGGGTCTCAAAGGGCTCAGAGTAGTGGCTGATATCATCGTTGTAAGTTGAGGGAGGCTCTGTTTTGACAGGGTTCAAAACTTCCTCAGTAGGAAATTGCTGTTTGACTCTCTGTATAGAGAACAATGTATAGAGAACACTAACAAGTAATTATGGCATTAATTTGTTGTTGTTTAAATATAACTATGTAGCATCGATAAAAACCATGACATTAAGATTTGAATAGCACAGGTAGGAGGACACTGTAACATAATAACACAGGGATAATGCAGTATGGTTCCAAATACTTCAGAGTAATTGAAGAAAATTTATGTTGATGATTCTCTGACCCAACAGTTAAGAAATTAACTGGAGACCTGTTCAGTCACACTCACCACCAACTCTCTTATTGCTGAAGTCCAAATTTCTCTGAGAGCTTCGTTGTCGGCACAAAAATACTTGATTTCCTTCTCAGACTCTGCCTGCACTTTCAGCGGCTGCAAAATTAAAAAAAAAAATCGATATCACATTAATGGTGCTAATAATACTTGCTGCTACATTTCTTAGAATTATGTAATTAAGTTGTTAAACAAGCTTTTCTCTGGAAAAGAATTCACACAACTTAGAATCTCCTTATTTTGAGAGGCACATCTTGATATGATTGAGAAAAAATAATAATATTATTAGCATTGTCATTAGCCTCAAGTAACCATAATGAAATTAAGGCTATTAGCTAAAAAAAATGCCGTAGTTATCATGAATGATACAATTTGTATTCCTTCATATTCCTACCTTCACTGCAAACCCAAACTCCGAGGGAGCTTTCAGCTTCTTTTTCCACCCGATTCCGAAAAACACCTCCAACCCTGTTTGCTGGGGCAGGTCCAGATAGCACGTCGGTTCAGACTGAAAAACACTAACAAAACGTCAAGCTAAACAGAAAGCACAGCAAGGAGATAAATCCTTTACTTTGCCCTTTCCTTTAGGGTAGAAGAACATTCCAGAGGGTTGCATGAGGAAGATGAAGCTCTTCCAGGACTTCTTGTCCTCCAACTTTACATGCAATGTTCCCTTGAGTTCTCCCTGAAAACCAAACATACCTTCACAATGCCATCTTTTGTCCTCAATAAATTCACTTATTTGAAAAGTCATAAAGTTGTTAACGAACTAATAAACGAAAGTAATTTGACCAAATTAGGTATGACTCATTCTCCAGTAATTAACTTGGGCATCTTCAACAGTACTCATCAGCTCTGATTATCACCATTATATTTATTGTTGGCTTCTCCCAAGGCTTGTGACCAGGGTTGCAAGCCCAGAATCGGACACCCTCCAACAATCATGCTAAGTTGTTCACTTTCAAACAGGTTAAACTTTTGATGGATTTAACTCTTACTTTAACATGGCCTTATGATCACATATGCAAGTTAAACTAAAAAGTCCACTATGGTGATGTTGACAATAGTGATTGTTGTCATGATGGCTTTCTTCAAATCTGCCAGCTGATTCTAAATGAGTTTTAAAATGCTTAAACATGTTTTAAACTGCTAATCATCATTGCCACAACTATCTTAGTATCATTTCATCAGAAATTATATCACAAATATCCTCATCATCGCCACCACCATTGTCATCATCATCATCACCTTCAATTGAGGGGAAGGAGTGACAGGCAGCTTGATGAACTTGATGATTATTTTGTTGTTGGAGTTTCTATTCCAATGATCCACCACATCACTCAAAACCAGCTGTTCTGGTTCTAATTCTCTCTCTGCAGTTGTAAACAGGCAAAAGACTAAATTAGCATTTAAATGTTGCGTAATATTTAGAACGAAATACGAGCAACATTAAATAGCGATAAAAAAAAAAGCAATCTTCCTTAAAAAATACCAATGAATAATCAGAATAAAAAAGAGCTGACATGTCAAAAATGTCTCATAGTAATCACAAAAGCAAAATAACTTTCTAAAATGAAATGTTATGAATTGTTTGCGTACATGTACGTGTATGAGTAGTGTACAGACGATCATCTATTGACGATCATCTATTTGAGAAACAGCAACAGGATTCTTGGCGGGCAGAATTCTCAGATATTACGGAATGAACCACTTTCGTTTGACCACCATTATTTCACTCAACCACTCACTCACTCACTCACTCACTCACTCACTCACTCCATTCATCCAACCATCCTATCAACAACATTTAGACCCACCCATGGAGAGATCTGGCAAAACCTCCCAGAGGTTGAAGTGTTTCTGACTGCACTTGATGGATTCGTTGAGGATGGAATCGTGCAGGTCCCTGACCTTGGTCTTGTTTGTCACACAGAGGCCCATCATGCTCTCGTCCACCAACTGAATGCTCACACACGACTGTGGAGTTTTGTTTTTTATTATTGAAAATTTAAACAAAAAAGTATAACATGTGAAAAAATAATATGAGATAAAAATGAAGAAATAAAATAATTGGGAGAGTAATTGATGATGCATTCATTAATGAACCTGTGTTATGCCACCAATAATAATAAGCACTAATATAATGATCAAATAATCAAATTTAAGGTAATCGTCCATCAGCAAGAACATGCAAGTTTAAAAATAATAATTTCTTTATTAATATTCTTCTCGCAAATACCTGACAATAAAATGGATAAAAAAAACAACATCTCTAAAAATAGAAACAGCAGAGGGATGTGCTCCATGCGACATCATGCAATAGCACAAGTCATGAGATGGGTTATCACTGCCTGCTTAATCATCAGCAAAGTTACTTTTGAAATGATCAGACTCTCAGTGATGCAGCTTTTGATGTGATGACGACGACGATGTCTATGGTGACGACGACGATGATAATGATATTGGTGAAGTAGTCAGTACCAACCATTCATCCGTCTATATCACTAGCTCATTAACTCTTCAAAAAGGAAATGAGTGCAAGTAATTGGAGTAATGAGGAAGCAAAAATGGTATGCAGCTAAAAGTATCAAGGATTCTATAATTTATTACAGCCCTCTTCAGCTGCTGTAACTCAAGTTTGAAGATTGTATCAATAATACAAACACACTGTAATTAGTATTAGCTCATCTAGTAAGTGACTAGATGATTAAGATGGAGTTTGTTACAAGTCAAAGGTTTTGTAATGTCAAAGGTTAATACTCCAGAACTTAACCATCCATGTGACATTCAGTCGTATATATACGACTGTACATACGATGTCATATTAGTAAAATGTGGCACATCACACTTTCAAGCATAAATTTGTACCTTATGAGTTTGTTTTGGCCTCTTCCTTATGAGAATGTGAGTAGATAAAATATGTTTTCTTCCCGAGGCATTGATAATTAGCAGGCTCTCAAGAGACCTCCACTTCAAAATCTTAGTCATCAAGTGATAACATAATGTGGCTGAGTTTTTACCAAAACAAAATTACAGAAAAAAAAAAAGAAACACATTTTCTTCGTCAACAGCAGCATGCAGGGGAAATATTAACAAGGGTATTTATAGGGTATTTATTAGCACTATTGACGTTTATCACTGAGGATTTGTATCTACGTCAGGCATCGTGATGATCTCACAAGTGCACATTGCAAACATTCATATATTTGTTGATAAAAATTCATGAGGCATTAAAACACAGACATATGACAACTTCCCACTTCAAGGACAACTTCACAACTCAGTCGTAGATGAAAGCAATCCTCAAGGAACCCTCAAAGGGGTTATTATGGTATATTATTATTATTATTATTATTATTATTATTATTATTAATAAGGCTTATTATTACTATTATAAACTTGATGAAGGAGAATTCATAATTGCTGAGGTAAGTGCCAACTCATTAATACTGAATAAATACTTATTCTTCAACGATAAATAAGTGCTTGAACATTTCTACTCAGAAATATTGCTGGAATACAGCAGCCACTTTTGCCAACATTTTGGAAGCACTCAAAAGATTTTGCAAAACCTCAAGAACATGCTCTTAAGATTTTCCAAAGTCAGTTGATTATTAATTAATGCTTGTTAATTGTGGAAAGATGATAAAACATTAGCAGAAATAAAAACAAAATTGAAGACAATATTTGACTCTGATTGTTGAAATGCATTCATAATTTTTAAGCTGCTTTTTGAAGAAATATTCACAACTTCTCAGTGGAAATTCAACGGAATGAATGTCACCAAAGTATTGCGAACGCTAATAAATTGAAACTTTAACATTGAAATAAACGCTTTATATTAAATTATGTTAAATAATTTTTATTAAATTATATTAAATAATTTTTATTAAATTATATTATTTAGTTTTTATTAAATTATATTACATTATTATGAGTTGATAGAATTTCAACTAATAAATGGAAGTTGAAACATCCACTGGTACATTATTGAGAAATGAGTGCAGAAAACTCTTACCAAGTGAGTTATAACTCAATAATGTTTTCCTTTCAAGAGAGAATTACAATGAATTAATTACCTTATAAGTTTACTTTTACAGTTTTATTCTTAATATTTAAATGTACTTAATACTAATTTGTACGAAACAAAATCATTTTCAGGCACATTCATTTCACTACTAGCATTCTATGCACATTGCAGTTAACAAATTTAGTACATGAATAAATATGAATAAATAAATATGTATAATTATTACACATAACAGAATGAATAATCATGAGATCCCAATCCACACATTCAGGAAACACTCAATATTCATTGGGAAATACCTGGATGATAGGAGGAGAATCAGACCTCCTCATTTCCTGCTTCTTTTCAATTGGTTTGTGATCGGGAAGAATTGATTGTCGATCGGTCATCAAACCATTCCCTGTAATCGGTTGAGCAGGTCGTACGGGAGGACTCATTACCTGTGGAATCTTTGCATCGCCTTCAAAGGATTGCTGGGTCTTGAGGGCCTGCACGTTGCTCTTGGAGGGCACGGGAGGAGGCGGTGGTTTAACCCTCGTGATGGGGGGACTCTTTATGGGCTCCGGGGGTTTGGTCACAAACCCTGCCAGGTCGTTCAGCACATCTTCCAGTTGGGAGTTGATGAGAGAAAACTCTTCGAGAGCTTGAGACATGTTCGGGGGACATGCTTTTGGCAAGTTCGTGTCGGTGGATGGTTTGAAGGTGCCTTCCGTCTGAGGAGGACTGTTTGTGGCGTTGTTTTCAGCATCAAACTGCTTCTCCAAGTCATCCAGTTCACCCAGTATGGTGTCAAATTCAAATCTGGAGTCTGCAGAGAATGAATCCATTTACTTGTTGCAATATATTGTTATTGTTAGCAATTCCAAGGACTTTCAGTACATGTAATATTCCATTCAAGTCATAGCATTATTACTAATACAAGTAGATGCTGAATAACAATAATATATCTGTCTAACTAATCAATATCTGATTCTAAATAAAGGCTGAAAATAACAATAAAACAGAATTAACAACAACATCAGTAATAACAACAACAACAACAACAACAGATTATTAAACTACTGATAGCAATGTATAATTAATCCATATTGAATGATTTCAAAAGGCCTATTTTATCTCCAAGGACCTGCCAGGCAGACAAACTCAAAATCATGTCAATAAACACGCATCACTGATAAGAAGATCTGATTTTAGACATTTCTTCATACTTGTTTTGCCCCCATTTGATTCGCTGATGATGCTTTGTCTTTCATCCTGAAAATATTTCAATTGGATCATAATTACAAGGTAATTAGATAATAATAAAATTATCACCATCAATTAAGCAATAAAATCCAGAAGTGCTAATTTAACATGCACAATATGAAAATATGAGAAAATTTTAGCTTTAAATTTGGGAAAGATATCAATAAACATAATTAATCCATCAAAGTTCCTGTTTTCAAAATTCTGAAAACCTCCATTAGCAAACATCTGTTATCACCATCGCCATCATCATCATCATCACCACCACTACCATCATCATCACCACCACCACCACTACCATCATCATCATCAACAACCCTGGAGNAGTCATCATCATCATATCATCATCATCATCATCATCATCATCATCACTCATCATCATCGTCGTCGTCGTCGTCAGTCGTCGTCGTCGTCGTCATCATCATCATCATCATCATCATCATCATCATCATCATCATCATCATCATGTATGTTGCTCCACTAATTTATGCATTTATGTAAATTATGTAAATACCTGCCCCCAACCTGTTAATGGAGCATCATCAAAACCCTGGAGAACCATGGGACCGACCTTGTGAGACAAAGAACACACGTTGAAACAACAAACCGTTCATCAAACTGAAATCTTGTTAAAAGAGACTGGATTCACATTTCCAACAAACTTCCAACATTAAGAACCTCACATTCCACAACATTTAAGAGTTTTAATTGGCAGAGGCTGAAGTATTTGTTGGGGAACCACTGGGATTAAAAAAGAAATGTTGATGAAAGTCCTTTAAATCCTGAATAATCTGCAACTTTTTCATGGCTGAACTTCACAACAAGCGCCACAAACAAATGACAACATCATTACAATGAAGTACCAAAGAATTCTTAAGAGGTAAAAATGAAATTTATTCATTAAATATAAAATTGGTGAAGATGACTTAGGTCTAATGTATTTGTTGATGAATTTCAAATTATAGTTTCAGCCTAAACTGACTTTATAACTTCTAATTTAGTCAAACCAACTTCTCATATTAACCAGACCTATAACAGAATAAATATCAGTGGGGAATGGTTTCAAAAATGCTGAGATATTTTTACCAAGAAAGAACCCTGGGTGTTCTAACAAGAGATCTTCAGCAATCACTTCATTTGTCTAATTACCTCAAGCAAAGTTATATCAGGTCAAGACCATGACTTCCATAATTAATTACTGAGCTATTCAAGGCAACAGAAAACATGAAAAAGTGCTATAAATATGCATTTTCAGATAAACTCTCACTCACTAAAACCGTGCGCTATGAAACCTTACGAAAACACGTTGTGCTTATCTAGCAACGAAATCAAGGTCAAAAATAGGACATGGGTTTCATGCTGGATGCCTCACGCCATTAAAAATGTTCGCAGTCTGGAGAAACAAATGATGAGATTACGGCACAGCTCGTTTTGAGAGCATACAAAGGCATCACACAGATGTTGGACATCTGCCTCCACCAATTGTCCTTGCGCTTGTTTGAACGTCGACACGACCACAATACAGAAGCTTTTTATCAAAAGCAACACAAACACTTACACATTCTCCTGTATCGTTTAGATGCTCTAGCCATGACTTTAAATCTTGCTCTTTTTCTATGTTGCTGGCTGTTACAACGTCCATAGCTGTCAAAGGGCTGCAAGCAAAAATGCTGCTAATAAATCCCGAATTATCCAACCCGTGCACTTTGATAACGATTAATGATTAAGAATCTTGTACAAATTATTCAAAATCAAAAATCTTGGTTTCTCAGCCTCGCCCAGGACCAACGCTTCGACTTATCACACCAATTTACCGGCGAAGGCTAATTATTAAGATAAACATCCTAGTTCTAAAGCGCTGTTAAGTCATGCGAAATATTAACGATAAGAAATAAATAAATCTTCCTTCAACCATGCGGTTGAAAGTTCCTCGACATTCTAAATGTTAATAGGTCAAATTAAGTTGAGTCTCAAACAACCAAAAGCGAGCACAAGGCCGCTGAAAAAATATTACTGAGACCAAAATAAAATGCATAAAAAGCTTCCTTAGACGAGCCGGAGCATTGAATTCAGAACTGCTAAAAAGGCATCAAGACTGCAACAAACGACTCGCTTCTTAGCAAAACCAAGCTTATTATCGATGCCACGAATCTTTAATATGAGAAGGAGAATACAGATAATGCATGAAACCGAAGAAGAATTTATCAGGAAACAACGCAACAGTGAATCAACCTATCTCATTCATATCAACGTTAATCATTTCCTCAGCCGCAAAAGTTACAGCCCTTCAAGAAAAGACTCAAGCGTAAAAATCACTGACTAACCATTCACTCCAACAAAACACTAACACAAAACCACCGCCTTCGAATTTCATTCAAGCCCTTGCAGTGAGACAGTGCTGCTTAATTTCTTATGCGGACAGTATCGATTGGATCTTTTAAATCAAATAAAATTAATACCAACTACAGACACATTCGCAAAAAACCACATGCTAACCTGGTATTAACCCGTCCCTATTCCACTACAATCCAATTGACGACGTGGATAACACGAAAGAAGCTCAACTTCATTGATGAACAACAGTCAGAACTATTTCGGCTTGCAGCTCCCTGTGAGTAATCTCGCAGCAAATGCGTGGCCCTCTAATTTCTATCCAGTCCTTCCTAGCAATCCATCAACATGCGCGCACCGAAGCAAGGACACTCTTCAAAGTCTGACCCGATTAATTCTCGTTTCGATCATTATCTAGCAAGCCGGATTCGCCAAATTATCTCTCGTAATGGCTCAAAAATTAGCAGATGATTTGAAGACCAGCGAATCGAAAAATGCGTCCGCGGTAAGCGCGCTACCGTCGCACAGCTCCATTGTTACCCAACAGCGACAAGCCTCGGACAGCCTGGAAAACGCGTCAATTTTGATTCTTAAAAATCCCTTCAATGATTAACAACAATCAATTCAATAATTCTTTCATTTCTAGTCAGTCAAAGGTTTGTAAGCAAATCTCAATTTGGCTGATCTAGACCTCGGATTGGCTTCCACTTCCTCATCTGTCGGCAGGGTGATTTTTCTCAGTACCACGTTCCATTTCTTTTCCAGGTAATTTTCCAAGACCTCCTTTTCCACAAGTTTATTGCTGTTCCTCATGCTCCTAAGGTTCATGTTTGGTGGTTCATCCAGGGCGATGCCATGGAAATGTCTTTTGATGATGCGATCCTCAAGCGAGTGAAAAGTTAGAACGACAAAAACTCCCCCCGGAATGAGCAAGTTGTAAACAGCTTCCATGGCTGCAGACAGTTCGTTCAGCTCGTTGTTGACGAATATTCGGATGGCTTGGAAGGTCTTTGTGGCCACATGGGTTGGTCTGTTGAGCTTGTCAAACCTGTAGGCCTCTCTGAAAAGAATTACAAATGTTACTGAAGTTCAGTTCAATGAAAAATTTTAGAAAGCTTAAAATTTCAATAGTAATAATATTAATTACTTGGCAATAAATAATTAATGCAATTATAATAATTAATAATCAAAGCTACTGCAATTACAAAATTAAACACCACATTGATGCTGAGAATAGCTGAAAGTACCTTGTGGAATATTGTATTAAAGTTGTCGTACTAAACATAAATATATAATAAATATATAATATTAATAAGCACTGCTATTGAAATAATGATGTTGGTTATGAGTTGTTGTTAGTGATGATATTGATCTTGATCAACTTCAATGTCACCGATCACAGGGGATAATAAAAAATTAATGAAAAATATTAAATTAATTACTGAGAAAATAAGAAACGACTACACCTTCAAACTTAAAGGTATCCAATCTATTTCACCAATTTCCATTCATTTGACAAATTCAAAAGAAAACAAATTCGAAGTATAAACAAGCAATGAAGTATGCCACTCATTTAGAAAGAAATTGTTCAAAAGTGCAACACACAGGCAAACGAGTCAGTTTCACTCACCCTGGAAAAGAGGATGCAACGACATCTGCCAACATGTGAGTGGTTTTAATGGGGCCATAGGCATACCTGTGGTCAACAATGGCCCTTGCAATGGGCTTAGCATGCCCCTCTTCGCCATATTTGTTTATTATCCGGACCAAGTTCGTTTCGCTCATGTTGTTGATGACGTCGTAGGCACTCGGCTGGTTGCTGTCTCTGATATTAATTGTAATTGTAGTTCATTTATATAGAGCCATAAGTCAGAGGCGATTCTTGTTAACCATTTACATGGCGCTCCTTCCCAAGCCATATTAATAAATAAATAATCATTATTTTAAAATTGACAAATTTGAACAGAATACATTTGGGAACATCCAAAACCAAAATCTCGCGCGTAAAGTATGGCATCACGTGTAAAATAGCAGATTAATGTTCTCATTACTTCATGTGAAAATTTATAGCATAATTTCTTTTAACATTGAGTAAAAATCTTCATAAAATACTTACAGATCATCTTTTATCTATAGATTATAAACAGCGTAAAGGAAATCCAATCCACCTATCTTGGTCCATCCTCATGTCGATCGGCCCGTCTTTGCTGAGCGAGAATCCCCTTTGAGCATCATCAAACTGCATCGATGAAACCCCAGCATCAAGAATTGCTCCGTGGACTGACGTGATCCCGTACAACCCTTTCAGCAACCTCCTGACTTCACTGAATCGACCCAGCAAAGGTTTGACCCGAGCACTGTGTTTAGAATTTTCAGCTTATGGAATTAGTTCGCAAATTGAAAACTAGCATGTCATATCGTATCACATCATGATTATAATTTCATTCATTTCTTGAGGTCATCTTATGCACGAAAATTATAAACCAAAATTCAAGCAGGTACAAAAAAATTCCGATGACACCCGAAGGGAACACTGTTCCGACTAATTGGGCCGCCCACATAGAATCTACATAACATTGTACATAAAACAATTGTACAAGTACAAAAAATTGTGGTAGTATTTACAGAATTAGATCAGAGTATCAATATTACGCATTCAGTAAACGTGATTTATATAGATGTTTGAATACTGAGGCTGAGGTAGATGACTTAATTTCAATTGGTATATTACGATAAATCCGAGGAGCATTTGATGGAGAATGATTTAAAAGTTGTCCGTGCAGGATCTATATATATAATATCGTATCGTATCACACTTTAAAATAATTTATTAGGTGGAATTTTAAAACTATAATAACAAATCAGAATAATTAACTTTTATCAAAATAAAATTTATTATAATTAATAAATGATTGTAAGTGAAATGCATACTTTTCCTCAGACAAATTTTTTGCTAGTTGGTATGCCAATGGGTCTCGATCCAGTGCAAACAAATTAACTTCAGGGCATTTTCTCAAAATTTCTTTAGTGTGACCTCCAGCTCCAAAGGTCATGTCCAAAATATTCTTTAACCAAAATAATAATAATAATGCAATTTTTAAACTAATTTAAAATGTTCTTGCAAAAATAATTGAAACAGCTTGGACGTCAGATGAGCGTACTTGAGATGGCTGTGGATTCAGCAATTCAATGACTTTCTTAACCATAACTGGACTGTGCAACAACTTTGCTTTTTTGTCAAGTGCTTTGTTAACACAATCACTTGAAGGCAATGTACTCAAATACCTTGCCTGAGGAACAACGGATGTACAAATATTTCTTGCAAAATACCTCAGATTCATCTTTTAAATCTATGAGATATATCTCATGTAGACAAACAAATATTTCCTTTGTGTTTGAAACCCTATAAACAACAAAATGAGGCTAATTATTACTACATTCACATTGCTACCATTCAAAAACATTTAAGCCGTTCTCGTTTAACCACCATTTCGAAAATATTCCTTGCATTAGCTTACTTACTGTCCAAGACAAAATGGCAAGAAATAACGCAGGTACTAATTAAATTATAATTCCACTCTCATTCAAATGCCAGCAGCTCGTACATCAAATTCAAAACATGTGGTATTGTGGTATTCTAAAAGTGGAATTGTAAACAATAACAATTGAATAAATAAATTTTGGCGAAATATATTACTATTTAATAAATAAATTAATAACACTATAAACACTATTGATGCGACAAAAAAATCATCATTTCAGATAAATTCTTCAAGCAAATAAATTAAGAGAGCAAACTAAAAGCAAATTTAGAGTGTCCCTACAAGTCCCGCTAAACCACATAAATCAATAATAAAAACAAATAGTTAATTACTATGGCTCCACTTGCAAAGATTCGGACTAATTTATATATAAACAATTTCAGGAAAGAAAAATAACAACATAATAGATATAGGCAGCCGTGCGTTACGTGCAGCTAACGCCTCCTTGAATTAATTATGCATGCATGCATGCATGAGCGTTGGCAGGACGCCAACATAATAGAATGCATCGAAATAAGCGAAATATATAATAAATTAATATAATTAAAGTAACGACATTGACTTTTTTTAATATTTTTTATTTTTGATTACAAATAACNATCAAACACATGTTGAAGATAATTCTCACAAAAATTCAGGACAAAATTTCTAAAAGTGATTCTAGGATTTCAAAAAAGGAAACTCTGGGGTACAATTGTACCCCCCCTTAGGCATCCAAGGGTTAAGTCACCCTCTTTAACAATTACTCCGTAAAATCTTTCAAACATGAACCTATGGGAATTATTGTGAATTTCATCAACATCTTGAATTTAGGAAATATTGCTAATAAATATTTCTCATTACATTTCATTAACATGCATAAAGTTCTAAAGTTTCCGCAAAATCTAAATCTATGCTATGCATGGATCAAGAGATGTTTGAAACTGACATTTCTTAATAAAAGGTTGCCCTAACTCCATATCATTGGGGGAGCTGAATATGAAAATTAAAAATTCTAATTAAAAAAAAGTGTTTCTAAGTTCAAAAGGCAACTTTATTTAACTATTGGAATTTAGAAAATCAAATTTTATTTTTTAACTCCACCCTGCTGCACATGAATTGAGAAAAGGAAACAGTCACCAAGAACTGCAACATCAACGATCAATGTTTTTGTAAATTCGCAGTCATTTTAACAGATCTGTTCTTCTTTCGGTAGCACTTACGTGCTCTCCATATTTTGTAAGAATGTTGGAGAGCAGAGAGCCCAATGTTCACGAGGCTTAATCTTGGTATGCCGCAACCTCTCCAGAACCTGAACGATTTTTCAGCCATCAATCCTCTCTAGTTGTATATGAAGGCTCCTACGTCACACACTATGTAGTTGTAGCTTTTCCAGGCATTTTTTTTACCAGATCTGGTATTTTAAGTCCCTGCTCTGAGGGGAATCTTTATTTTCGTTCTTTAGTCACAACAGTACGTGTTTTTCTTTCAGTTTTTCTTTTCAGTATTTGTTCTTTCAATCCTCTCATAGCAACGTTATGGCTCTCATTTAGTGCGTCATCCGTTCTTTGGCATTTTTAAATCGTGTGCCCGCCCCAGAGATTGACATCCATCCTCACATCATGTGGGAGCCTGCGGGTTCCAACTCGAAGATCAAAGTCTATAAGGCAGGCGGCAGCCCGGATCTTCATGCGTCTGATGTATTGGGTGGATGGAATTCTGGGGACAGCAGCTGCAATCCAGTCATTCAAAATGATCTTAATCCGTACCCGTCTACGGTCTTATAAAGGCTCTCTGATGATTGCCTCTCTCCATGTTTTGATTGCTTTGCCACCGTTGTTCCAAACTTCCGTAACTCTCTCATGATCAGAGTGTTGCCTCTCAGAACATCCGTCATAAATTCATTCTTTCTGTGACCTGTCTCAGAGAAGATCTATGTCTATCTCTTATTCGAGGCCATGCACCCGTTGTCTGAGCTGAAGAATTTCTAAACCTCCAGACTTAACAGGAGCATGATCAAATGGGATTGGGTCATTCTTTGGAAGAAGCAACCAATGCCTTAATTCTCTACAGTAATTCCTCTAATTACGCTGTTTGAGGAAGTCAAAGAACCAAGGGAGACCTCGTCAAAGGTAATAAGCCTATAATAGGTATAAGCCTATGGACGAGACTTGGTAACAGATGCATTTTTGTTTTAGGGAATATTCGGCATAATTTATCACCTGATTTATTTTCGATGCGAGTGTAGTTTCTTCCTTGCATTGTCTCATCGCGACTCCCGGATGGTGTTTCTATTGGTTTCCTGCTATTGGAATTCGAGTAGAGATCCATCTTCCATACTCTTTATCATCGTGCTTTTTGTTTGAATCGTTTTTTTTGTTTATCGCTTATGAGGTCAGATAACTATATGCTATCCAGATGAATCATCTGATAGCGTTCGATCACAAACTGTTTCATTTTGACTGCACTATCTATTATAACTCTGCCGCTGTTATCCATTTCTTTTGGATGATTAGCTATGGGTGATATTTCAATATTCTGAGTTTCAGGATGCTTCAATGCCTCAGAGCCTTGGAAGGTGTTGATTAGAAAGCTCTTACAGCCAGACTTGTTTCTGATTCTTATTATTCGTTAATGTCGAAATTTTAACCCCTCAATTTCCGGTTTTCCACTTTTATGTCACCAATAACTCACAATCCTGAATGGAATGCAGGGGTCGCGAAATGACCACAAAATACAATAAATTTCGTAAAATTACCGAAAATTCGCATAATAAACAGCCGCACGACCACTGATTCACTCGAGGTAACTTTCTGAGTTCTTGCGTAATTTGCAATATTTATCATTAATATTATTTTATGTAAAAATCCATATTTTCTTTCATTAACTCATTGAAATTCATTCAAGTTTTGGATCATTTAAAATAATTTCAGGGTAACTGTGGATCCTGTTGGGCATTCAGTTCTGTATGTTTTCTCTGTCTAAATAACTTAAATT
>MPNW01000190.1:0-12357 GCA_011800805.1 Hirudo medicinalis | reverse complement strand
CGAGAGGGCCTTCTTCGACAACGGTTGGACGTCGACGAATTGGATTTTGCGAACGTTCGCCAAACCTTCTCTATGCCTCGCCTGGAAGGAAACCTTGCTCGCCTCCAATTTTTCTTCCTCGAGTCTTGATATAGGTGATTTAGATTAAATGTCGACGCAAAATATTTACGATGAGGCCTCACTATTGACTTATATATTCTCAAGATAACAACCTTCTACTTATTATTTTTCTCCTGATCATTCCTAATATCCTGTGGGCCTTCTTCAAGCATCTTGATGTACATTGTCTTGTTGCTTCTGTGGACTATTATTCTTAGATCCCTCTCCTCTTCTGAAGACCATGGCTCTAACTGCTTAATTTAATGCTAGCTTTTCAATTATGTTTTCCCATATGAATAACCACGCATTTGTTAACATTAAATGCTATTTGCCATTTTGCTGGGCACTCATATAATAGGTTTTCATAGCATGCTGCGAAGCCAGGACACCCTCTGCTTCCTTTGCACATATCTTTGTGTCATCAGCAAACTTTATTAATTTTGAAGACATTCCAATGTCTAGATCATTTATGTAGATGATGGACAGAAGGGGACCAAGCACTGACTCTTGAGACACTCTAACTGCCGCCTCGAACCAGCATCTATTTCTTTTTCATGATTCTCACCTTTTGCCTCATATCTTTCATTCCATTTCTTTATCAATTTCAGCACCTTTCCGCTAATTCCAACTTAACCCCTAGTGGGTCTCTCATGTGGAACTTTGTCAAATGCCTTCGCAAAATTTAAGTAGACCAAATCCACTGATTGTCTTTGATCATGTTTGTTCATCGCATCCTCAGAATTCACGCAGGTTATTTAGACAAGACTTTCCTCTAACAAACCCATGCTGGCATTCCCTGATGAGTTTATGTTTCATTAGGTTAGTGGTTCCCAAACTTATTTTGCTTCGAGACGAGATGAAGACATGATATGAGCCCTGCTCGAGATGACCACATGAAAGGAAATGAAAGGAATCACTCATCATTGGAAGAAGTCTCTCATTGCTTTGATTATTGGCGTACATCCACCATACTTTATACGAATCAAACACAAGCGATAATTTCAAACTCATTAAATTGCAGAAAGTAAAGAAAACCAGTACCTAATTTTATTTTTAGCGAATATATCAACAGTCTGAAATTGAAATACCCCTCGAAAAATGAAATAATCTTCTCTTTTCCTGGTACACAAGTTACGAGATGTTTTGCTGAGCATTACTTGCTTCTTGGGAGAAATGTTTTTGTTTTGTTGATGTTTTCAGCTGTTGTGAAGACATTTCTTTGTTTTATAGATATTTTTCAGATGCTGTGAATACAGTCGTGATGGTCCATTTATACTAAAACGCGAATATCATGACTGCGTTGGCGTCAACCTCCACTCGTTTCAACGGATTTAGAATGCCTAACAACAACGCAAGCACTTTTTTATGCAAAGGATCGACACTTTCTAATGCTTTACTTCGGTAAAAATATAAAAATGAAAATATTTGGAATGAAAAATTGTTTCGAAACTTTTCAAACTTTTGAAACTGTTCTTGGTTTGACGTTCATGGCAGACACAGGAAAAAGCGGTAAATGTTCCCAAAAAGTGGCTTCTGAACATGTCTGTTTTCGTCTGAAAGAGAGAGATGAGACCCTTTTGTGAGGGGAATCCTGTGCTCCATCAGAAAAACTGTCCTTCCTCATTCTTTCCGAATGCCTCCTCTTGTGGCTGAAAGATCCTTCGTAGAGCTTTAGCGGAGGAAAAAGATCTTCTTTAAGAATCGCTGGTTGAGAGATTCTTGGTTGTTGCTTGTTCGTTTGGTGAGAATTCTGGCAAATTGAGTTTTGCTTTGAAGTCTGATGCAGGGAAGTCGATCTCTTGGCACGACCGAAAGTCTCACCTGATAATTCCGAGTAAACGACGCCATTCCAAACCCTGGTAACCACGGGTCTGCAGGGAGAAATGTTGACCCCTGCATCAGGCGCTATTATGCCTAGTGGCATGTTTTCGAAATTTAAAACTAGATTTCCTTCAGGAAGTACGTTTGAATTCCAAGATTTTGTTCTGCCAAAGTGACGAATGTTTGTTTTGGTTTTGCTGGAATTTCTGTCGAAGCACTCTGACTTGATAGCTTTTGCAACGTCAGACTCCTGGTTGTTTCCCTCGAAGGAGCGTTTCCTCGGCAGCGAACCTCTGACGATCATGTCCCCTGAGCTTGCCCTTAAAAATATACTTTATGTCGAATGTAATCTCAATTAAACAGAATCCCCGAACACATCAACAGATACTGATAATCACCAAATTCCTAATTTAAAACTCCAAATTCCTTCCAATATCTTTCTCATGAAACATTTCAAGAGAAGACAATCTTTTCTTAACAGAATTTCCAGTGTTCGAGCAAAATTTCATTATTTTCATTGTTTTCATTATTTTCATTTCTTAAACAGGAAACGGGAGATGGAATGAGCCTCTCACCTCCGTTGTGTCTGCTTCTCCACCATCATCATCTTCATCCTCCTCCTTTTTCTTCTGCACCAGTACAGGAAGCCGACTAATATGAAGAAGATGAGACAGAATATAACGATGAGGAGAATCCACACGAGCAAGGTGGGTGTTACACCTGTACGACGACCAACACAATCGTGAGAATCTAACAATGATGAGACTGGTTGCAAATGCGAAAACATATTCATTCCTTTTCATTTCCATTTGTAGTTTTCTAACAACCATGTAAGACACGTTTAATCAGGAGTTCGAATATGGTGAGTTTTATTTCACAGATGTCGCCCTTGGAGTCTGGAATGTACATAAGGATGACTATTGCATGCATCATCGAGAAAAAAATGAAAAAAAATGTTTTGTGGATGAATAGCTGGATTTCTACGCTGGAAGGATGTACGAATGCGGATGAATGGATTGTCAGAGGAAGGGATGGAGGGATACAATAAATTCCACAAACTGGACCATCACTCTGACCGAGCTTAATGGAGCAAGACAACGGCGATGTTTTAAGAGAAATTTAAGAGTCCACGAAATTAGGGGGATTAAGATGGAATAGATCACTTACGACCAGGTGTACGTCTTAACAGCCATGAACGAGGTGACATGGTGATGACGTAAGCAGTGATGAAGTGTTGATGCGGTGGCTGGTGGTAATTGGGGTCAATGAGTTCGATGGTGATGGTAGGAATGAATTTTTCTCGTATTTATGGATATTTAGATTGATGAAGAATGCAAATAAAATTGATAGAAAAGTTGTGATGATATTGACGATGATGCTGATCTCTTTTAAAAATGTTAAGTCGTGCAACTGACAGTCGATAAAAATGTCAAAGTTATCATCATCGTCATCATCATCGTCATCGTCAACATCATCATCGTCCTTCTTCATTATCGCCAGTCATGTCCATTAGTTATTATTGGTTTGTTAATATCATCACTCCGTGGTTGTGTTTAAATGTCTTAATTTGATTTATTTTTAAAGGTACATGCTTGACATGTTTTAAGAATTGGGTTTTTGGCCCTCATTAAAATTTCAGGCGTTGCGGCTCTTAGAAATTTTAACACGACCTTGTAGTCATCAACATCATCGCTGTCGTCTTCATCATCATCATCATCAATATGCGCAATTACTCCTGCAATTCTCTATCGCCAACATCATCGTCTTCATCTTCACCTTTGAGATCCTGGTAAGTCTTGCTGTTAATATTTCATGGAGTCTGCGAAGATACCCGAGAAACATGACACTCACATTCATGCTTGATAAAGCCTGACATCATGGTAATGATGACGATGCAAGTGATGATGATGATGATGATGTTTGTGGTAGTGGCGGCTGCGGCGGTGATGATGATGATGATGATCTTCTGAGAATTTTGAAAATTCTCTAATTTAAAGTTTCCATTTTAACAGCAGAATAATGAATGCATGAAAAGCTCTGTTGGAAAAAATTAATTGGAATAATCCCTACCTCATAAACATTCACTGCATTGTATAAAACATTCCATATCTTAAAACCCTTATTTAAAATTCGTTCAACAAATAATTTAATGAATTTGTAAATTTAAAAAATACAGTATAAGCCCCCCCAGCGAACATTAGCGAGAACATCGACTTGTTTCAATCAATCAACAGCTTTCATGACTTCATGGATGAAAAACATTGAAAGAGTTCAAAGTTGAAACTTCCAAAAACCAGCAACTCGAGGGTCTTACATCCGTCTTCATCGCTGTGGTCAAAAGCCCCGCAGTTTGGCACCGAGTTGCACCTGAGCGAGGAGTGGATGCAGTACCTTTGGAGGGGGTTGCAGAGGAGGTGGGACGTGTCAATGCAGTATTCGCCACCCTTGCAGTGAAATTCTCTGCAATCGTCCTCGGAATCATCTGCAGGTCAAAGGTTGAATGTCAACAAAGTTCAAAAGGTCATCGCGAAAATGTTAATTAGAGCAAATGTTTGGAGGCATTTAATAGAATTACAATCACAAATTATTCATATTTACAATTAAATCTTTAATTAAATGCAAAGTCAAAGCGAAAGTAAAAGTAACGTAATTGTAGGATTATGGAATTATTTTGTAATGAGAGATGCAACAAGTCACGAATCACGAATACATTTTGTATTTTGAAGAATATTTCCATTCTCGTCATGCAATAAGTGTGGATCACTGAGGAACAATCCAATTATGCAACAAATTATGATGTAAATTATGCTGCAAATGTCACTTATTTGTTTAATATATTTTAAGTGCATTTTCATGTTTTTATTTTGAAAGTAAACAAAATATTTTAATGAATATGTTGGAGAAGTATTTAGGACGTAAAATTAAATTCACAAAAACATCATTTTAGTGTCTTTCAAATTTAAGCAGATAATTTACTCTGATACTCACTCTGATGAGCAAAATACACTCTGAATTTAATCAATTTTAAAATACACAAAAGTGACGTCACAAAGTCAACATGGAGCACTTTTTTGCTTCTTAGCAAAAAAAGCACCAGTTTTAGTGGGAAAACACTCAGGAGAGATGTTGGTTGACAATGAAAAAGAGTGGGAGAACATATGTGGAAGAAAATATAACAAATGAATCACAATCATCGTCATCATCATTACCATCATCATCATCAGCAGCAGCATCATCATCATCATCATCATCATCATCATCATCGTCGTCGTCGTCGTCGTCACCATCATCATATATTAAAAAAAAAAGAAAAGTAATCCAACTGGCACATCCTCAACCTTCGCCCCTAGGAATTGGCGCTAAATAAATGGCGACTCTAACATGGCGTCTTTTGGGTGCTTCACGATTCTCATCATCTTTATTAATTATTTTATCAATTTATTAGTAAACGTGAATAAATTAATTGGCAGTAATAACCAGAATAGCTGTAATCTGATTGGTCTTCCTTGGGAATCCAGACAGCCGTCCACACTATTCGAAAACCTTTCATTTCGTATTCGCTGTTGGACGATGATTCAAACCTATCAAACATTCATGGACGTAGTAATAATGATAATTTATTGAATTTTAATATTAATTATGGTGAATATGTGAAGTAATGTTTTGATTAGAAATCTAATGAATTATTAAAGTGACTCAATTGAATATTTTCCGTTCTGAAATTTGTCAACGGATTGATTGAATTAATTGTTTAAATGATTGAATGAAGTGAATGGCTTTAAATGCTGTTAAAGGCTGTTAAAATTTAACAATAGAATTATTATTCTATTGTAATTCCTGTCTTTAATAAATTGTAATCACTTAACAAGACGTAAAATAATTAACAACCACCCTGTTTTTAACAATTGTCACCTCGAATTAACACATCAAAACCAAACTCAAAACGAAACGCACAACGACCGAGGTTGAATTAATTTGAATTTATTGAAGTAATAATAAATTAATTAATAACAAATCACCAAAGTAAATTTATTCACGTATAAAATGAATAAACATGTATTAATTAATAATTTATTTATAAACCATTACGAGCCCACAAAACTTAAATTGCTTTAAAAAGTGCACAAAGCATCCGCTAAATTGATTCCGTTCGCTTGGAAATAAATATTTGATAAATTCACAGCAATTCAATTTCTGATTCGAAATTTTAAAAACATACATTTCCATAATCTGCTGAAAAACGGCTTGTACTTAATGTAAACAAACATTAGTAATTAATAATTTAAAATAAATAAAATAATTAAAGTGAATAAATTTAAATGTGAAATAAATTGAACCTGACTCCGAGTCTGAACCCTTTCGACTTGAATTCCTTCTTCCCGCGTGTCCTGCACAACTTCTCAGCTGCTCTTTCGAACGGACTTGCAAAGCCGTTGTAAATTGCAATAAAGGATCCATCGCAGTTCTCTTCAACATTCATTGTAATATTATAATGCGTCTAATTAACATAAACACTGCAGCTAGTAATTATTATTAATCATTATTATTAATTATGGTTACTATAATATATCTCGGTTTTGCGTGCTGTTAGTGAGCAAATAATACCGTAACTAGGAATATTTTATGTTTGTCATCAATCAATGAAGTTACAATCCATCAAGTTTCAATCAAGCTCAAACATTTAATCACCTTCAATCAGGTCCAAACATTCAATCATCTTCAATCAAGTTCAAATCATCAACTCATTTACGATTTTAAATGCAACCTCACAATCTACCTTGTTTTCAGAAGAGTACTTTAAATTCTCAGGCATTATCTGATTCACTTAATAATTAATTTGAAATTTTTTAAAGAAACGAACAGAAAATTCGAGTTTCCATTAAATCGAAAAGAATGAGATTAAATTCGCAATCAAAATAAAATCTTATTCTCATCGTAAAAATGGATTTTTATTCGTTTTAGAAATCCTGAAGTTTCGATTTAAAGTGAAAAACATTTTTAAATAAAAACAACTCCTTGAAATTGTCAAAGAAAACACATGCACACACACACACACACACGTAGACGTATGAATAAGGAAGTTTGCGAAACATTTGTTGGCCTCACTTTGTAATGCAAAATATTTTTAAATTCTCACCAAAGTTACTTAATTATTAATTATTAATTCATATTAAATAATTTTTATTTCAAGTGGAATTTGTGAAAATATTCGTAATCACAATCAGCATCATCATTTATATTTATTATAATTTCAAACAATTACATAAATTATTATATATATATAAATTTAAGTATAAACCTATATATTGTTAATATTAATATTATTATTATTATTATTTATTATTAATATTGTTATTATTATTATTATTATTATTATTAATATTATTATTATTATTATTATTATTTATTCAACTGGTTAATTAATTATTTCCATGTAAAGTCATGAAATGGTAAGTTGTCATCAGCAGTGCATGAGGATTGAAGTCACCTGTTTCACTGAGGTCCACCTCGATGAAGTTGAGGACGATCCTGAAGGTGACCTCGACCTTGATGGTCCACATGCACATCGCACCGAGGGGCACGAACACGGGGTACCCTGGAGAGACAAGTTCTCCTCCCACCCCTGACAAAGATTTGTGTGTGCACGTGTTCGTCGTCACTGGAAACGGCTGCCAGTCTGGAATATGAAAACGATGTGATTATGAATATGGATGTAATTATGAATGTGAATGTGATTATGAATGTGAATGTGATGAAATGATTATGTGAGTTCAAAAATGATAATTTGTCGTCTGATGTTAATTCTAATTTCTGATGTGATTACATGATAACTCGTTAGTAATCATATTTTGTGATGTAACATATCAGTGGTAATATTAGGATAATATTGATAACGTTATTTGTGTTTGTATTTAGACGATCTTTTGAGAGCCTTATGTTTCCGAATAGGATCGTTCTACCATTTAAGTATCCGACGGCGCTCCCTGGCGGTCCATGCTGGGTTGCGAACACGACACATTAGGGCTGTCATTACCACCGCATGTTGGAATGCAACACATTCGGTCACCCTGCAGGCAATTATTTTAAAGTTAATGAATTGTAATAAATCACTCAATGTAATGCCGGATTTATAGTTGGATTTATTGAGTAATTACTGAGTTAACAAGTGGATGGTATCACCCGTAAATACCATACTCATGCAATCAATCTGACGCCAGTGATTGCTTATAATAAAAATTATCATCGTCATTATTAGCTGAATGGGAATATTGGATATCGAATCGGATTGTCTGGGATGATAGAGCCTAACCTAATCTCGTCCTCTAGGCCTTTGACAGATTCTAATTATGATAGTTAATCTAAAAATAGCAATAATATCAACTTATTATGTAAAGTAAATTGATTCCATGTTGTCATGGTGACAACATAACTAATACATGGTTAGTTTTAATAATATTAGTTGAAATAATAATGATTAGTCGTGAAATGTCTTAAAATGTGAGTGTTGTGAAATGATGAAATATAATTTAAATCATTACATGCGTGGTTTTTGAACGGGCTTCGAATGCATGTTGTTTACATGTAATGATGTAACATGCATTATTGATGTTGTTTACATGTAATGATGTAACATGCATTATTGATGTTGTTTACATGTAATGATGTAACATGCATTATTGATGTTGTTTACATGTANGGCATTGATACAGAAGAATCTTATCCCTACAAAGCTGTTGTTAGTTCAAACTGCATCTATTACAGAATCGTTCATAACATATCAGTCTTTTGAGATGAAAATAGAAAGATTATTTTAATATTGTTAACATAATTTTTAATATTAATATAACAGTAAGAATATATATGTAATGATGTTGCCCGATTTTTGCTGATTGGAAAAGTAGTTTCCCACTAATTAACATGATATTTATTATCTTATCAATAATATTTATAATTGTCAGTGACATGACATTTGTAAATTTTATTTTTATTCGCGGATGGATGTGTATGCGTGATGGGCTGTGTGATGTGCTTTAGTCATCTGCGTGAGGCCGCGCGATGGTATCATTGGTTGTGGGTTGGTGGGTTTTTTGCATGTTAATGAGCATGGCTGCCTGGGTGTATATATAAAGCGTCGCGCAGCGAGGCAACATGTGCTCCCGCATGGTCTAATGGTTAAGACTTCCGCCTCTCACGATGGCATCACGGATTCGAACCCCGTTGCGGCAGCACCGTCCTAATCATCTAGCTATGCAACGGACGTTAATGAACAATTGTTATAGCGAGGCAACATTAGTCCAAATCATGTTAGCCATGCAACGGACTTTAATCAAATAAATAAATAGAGCAGCAGTAGTCCGTCCTAATCATCTAGTAATGAAATGGACGTTAATTAACTACCACCGCAACAGTAGAGTTGAGGGAGAGTGGTATTCTTGGTGTTGAGTGAGCGCGCGATGGAGACAGACGATAGTTTCCAAAGCGGGCATGTGATGTGTGTCGCGTTTCAGTTGTGTTTGAGTTGATATTGCATTACTGTTGTTTCTTTGCTTTAATTATATTTTTATTTCAACAATTGTGTTGATTTTCGAACAATATCTGCTAAACAATATAGATACCTGATAGGAGAGTTTTAGAACCTGACAATAATAGACCTTTAAATTCAGAACATTAAACAACCCAAGAAAGAAATGACTATAAAATACGCAGGAACAGAAAACTTGTTACTATAGAAACGACACGGTAGGAGCTACCTTGAGTGGATACAAGTTCCTGGAAAAGGGCAACGAAGAAAAGTTGAAGGAAGCGGTTGCAAACATCGGACCAATTTCAGTTGGAATCGATGCTAGTCTCGCTTCTTTCCAATCGTATCACCGAGGTTGTGATTTTCTGCCTAAAATATTTTTTAAATATTGATGTATTGACTTTTTAAATTTCCACAACGTTAAACTGTCTTTTTTCGGACATTTTTCCTAGCCTGCTTACACAGATTTCAGGTCATATTTATCCCTGGCGTTCTTGACAATATTTCATAGAGAAAGAAATATTTATTACTTATTTTATTGACAAATATGTGATTTATTTTTTTTATACAACTTTATTTTGAGATAAAGCAGTTATTTTAAATGATAGGTATTTATGAGGATCCAAGATGCAACTCAGTAAGGTCTAATCACGCTGTACTTGTGGTTGGATACGGAGCAGAAAATGGAAGGGATTACTGGATTGTTAAGAATAGGTGCTTCCACAAACGATCTTGTTTACTACTGAAATTGTTGATTTATAAGTTTATTTGCAGTTGGGGGGAAGACTGGGGTGAAAATGGTTACATCAGAATGATCAGAAACAAGAATAACAATTGTGGAATTGCTTCAAGTGCAGTATACCCGATAATTTAACAATTAACTTGGAGATTCCTGATGATCGATGAGCAATCAGGTTTTGCAAGTGACGAAATAAAATGAAAACATCTTCATTAATCAGCATTTAGGCTTAAATAATTTTAACGACAAAAATTATGAGCTCCTAGGCAGACTAGCCATCAACTCTCCAATTTTAATCATGGACACTGACCTTTCAGATTATCGTACCTTTCCACTCAGAAGTCTAGTGTATTTTTTCATCATGTTCGTGGATACAGGTGCATGGACTCGATCCAACAACTTGGAATGTCATCTCTCTTCAACACAAACTCTTAACCTGTTAAGTGGTTGCTTTCTGCAACTCTAGCCTTGAATATGCGCTCAAAACACATCCCCAAATATTGGATAGCCCCTTCGTAAGTATAAGCAACCCTGATTTGACGATGTAGATTGGGGTTATGACTTTTTGGAACTCCCATGTTCTTGTGTCTAAAACAGATGATATTGCTCAAAAGTAATGAACAAAACATTAATTGGATTTAGTTATGAAAAGGTTACCATCAAACCAAAAAACCGATTTTACCATATAGGGGAACTGGGGGTAAGACGTGGTGGAAATGGGAAATCATGGGAAATGGACTCATGGGAAATCTTTTATTATACTCACATCTTCATGCACAATGATTACAAATTTGTATTAAAATAATGCATTGCAACATAAGAAACAAAATGACAGGATTTCTAGAAAATGTCCTAATGCCCTGGGACAAGATTGAGTACGACTTAAGGCAAATGATAAGGAATATCAAAAATTGAACCAAAATGCTACAAATCACGTAGAAATATAAATGTCTCAGTCCACACAAAGTTTACAACTCTACAAAGTATCGTCTTCGTTCTTTTAGATACCATTTTTTCTTTCTTTATCTTGTCCTAAGTGTCCTTTTCATTTCTTGCGCATCCATAAATGATTTTTTTTGTAAGGGAAGTATGGCAGTTTTGTTGTTTCGAATTTCATTCACGATGAATTTGTGTTGACAGCATGCTTTGACTGGGGGATGGCAAATGTACTGAGGATGGCATTAAGCGCCGGGGAAGGAAGATGTACTAGGATGGCAGACGGGCTAAGGATGGTAGATGCGGTGGGGATGGCAAAAGGGATGGTAGTTGCATCATCAACCTTACCCCATTGGTAGTGGAACAGAAAACAAGTCTAAGCATGAAACATGTCTACAGTAGATCTAAACAATCTGGTATATCTTGTATTCAGTAAAATACTTTAGCAATAGGATATTTTCTTTAGTATATAATTACTAATGATGGGGTAGTCTTTTCATGTGATAAAATAAAGTCAATCACTGCTGGACTGATTTGATGTTCTGGGTAGTTTTATGGCCTTCTATTTTACTCCAGTTACCCCAAGGCGTATGTAGAGTAAAACAATAAAAATATTTGTGCGTGCAGTTTGGCCGAATGCGTTATGTTCCTGTATGAGGCGGTAATGGCAACGACAGTCTGAATGTGTCGTGTTCGAAACAGGCGCCCTTGGGACGGAGTGCTATATAAATGGTTAATAAGAACTGTCTCTGACGCTATGCATATGGCGCTATATAAATGGAGTAAATTTTTAGAAAATGTTAGAAGCTTTATTTTTCAATTCTGAATATGTAGTTGGATAGATTTAACATATTTACAGCATAATATGAAGATATTATGTCCTGCTACCTGTTTCTCCTTTATTTTACATACCTCATACCGATCTTAAGAGTACTTGATTGCCAGTTCAGCACATTGATTTGTTCTGGTAATTTCCAGTCTTGATGGTTCTTGACTACAAAACTTTTTTATACAGAGTTTAAATACTTATTCGTGAACCTGCAAAAGAATTTGGAAGAGGTGTCTTTGGCGCCGTCGCTCCTTTTCGTCAGCATCGTCATGGATTTTTCGAGGCCGGATTGGTTAAGCATTCTCAACGGAATGTCCATGGACGAGATTTCTTTGACCATTTTTAAAATCTCTTGGACATCGTTCAACGAAGACGAATGTTGAAGCCGTTGATTCAATTCCTTCAACGTGT
>MPNW01000189.1:50697-70873 GCA_011800805.1 Hirudo medicinalis | reverse complement strand
TAATAACAATAATAATAATAATAATAATAAATAATAATTAATAATAATAAATAATAATAATAATAATAACAATAATAACAGTAATAATAATAACAATAATATTAATAATAATAACAATAATAGTAATAATAATAATAATAATAATAATAATAATAATAATAATAATAACCTTAACAACAACAACAATAATAATAGTAATAATAGTAATAAGAAGAAGAAGAAGAATACAGTAAAATTATAAATTACAGGATTTACTTGAAGTACGTTTAAATTATTTACAGATGTTTTTCCTCGGGAGATTTTCGTGCTCAAAGAAAATATTAGCCCAGCGCACTGAAATCCATTCCACTTATTTCAAATTACTTGAAAATTTGTTTCAAATGGAATAAAAACAATTAGTCTTCTAGAGTAATTTCAAATCATTTGTCACTTTAAATCATTTATATTTTCAAAATTACGGTTTAAAAGTTTTGAAATTGTTTGACATCAGTAGTTGCAATTAATAAAATATTAATTACATTATTGAAAGTTAATTTAAAAATTAAATGTAATTCTGTTTGCCGTTCATTCCCCGGAAGAACAAGAACAGATGGAAATATTGCCCGCTTATTGGTTGTGACACCGTAATCTCAATCCACTTTTACACGCTTTCCAGGGTCGCCATGGTAACAAGTTCGAATCCTACGGACCTGGAAAGGCCAAATTTGGAACTTGAATTTTTTTTTTAATTTAGAGAAATTGTATTCAACAAAATACTTTAAACGCAAACATTAAAATACTTTAAACGCAAACATTAAAATACTTTAAATAGAAACATCAAAACCACAAAGAAGCTAAAATAAAACAACTCAAGGGTCAGCCTTGAGGAAGCACACGCTTCCGCTATCAGACTGACCCTCATTAACAAGTTACTAGCAGGCACATCCAACATAAGACAACAAAAACAAATGAACACATCTAAAGAAACACCGCGCATTATTTACAATTTATGAGATTTTTTAAATAATAGATAAAGAATATTTAAGGAGAGGGATTGAAGTTGATTTTTCATTGGTGAGGGAATTGAAGACTGTAGTCTTGGACCGTAACATGGAATGGAGAAGAGATTGAAATTAGATTTGGAAGAAGAAGATGGACCACATTCATGTGAGCAACGCAGAAAATGAAGAGGGTTCTTGTAATTATTGCTGCCAGTGAAGAAACCCGAAAGTATCTTGAGGAAAGCATTATTATCGCAAGAGAACATAAAAAGAGCAACTTGTAAACCGTGAAACTGATAAATATTTAATAGGTTATTGTTTATAAAAGTTGAATCAGTTGAGGATGAAAATGGCAACAAGAATCAATGCGAATAATAAGCTTTTGTAAAATGTTCAACCTATCTAAATGTGACCCATAAGTTTAGGTCCAAGCAATATTACAGTGTATAATATAATAAGTCAGACTGGGGTAAAAAAGAGAAAAGTGCAATAGAAGTGCTATTTTAGTGTTAATAAAAGGACGAATTCTTGCAGCGATGCCAATATTTTTAGCTATTAGAATTTGAACACGAGAAATATGCTTTGACCGAGTTAAATGTTCATCAATCAAAATGCCCAAATAACGAATTTGAGTGACCCTATTTAGAAGAACACTGTTGATAGAAAGAGGAGTCAAATGACAAGGAATTTTTTTAGAGGAATTTTCTTTTCCTTCATCCGCGGTCGGAGTGGATGTTTTGAAACTTTTCACAAACGCCAGGAATTTCTGGCGAGCAACAAAGAATGGAAAAATGGATAATAAATATTGCCAATTTATTTTTATTTTTAATTAATATTACGACCCATAAAGAAAAGTATTTTATACATTTTTCATGAGTGAGTGAGTGAGTGAGTGAGTGAGTGAGTGAGTGAGTGAGTGAGTGAGTGAGTGAGTGAGGGAGGGAGTGGGCGGATAAGCGCCACTTAATCGTCTCCTAGTCTAAAAAAGACTTCTTTCAGACAAGAAAAATCTCAGAGCTTAAGGTTGGAACAACCGTCAAAAAACATTTGGAAAACTTTTGCCTGAACCATGAAGATGCCGAGATGCGAATTCCATGCTCTGACGTTGTGATGAAAGCGAATTATTGCATGGCTTGCCACAGGGCAACAGGCTTTGCATAATTTTAATTTTTGTGGAAGGATGATATAATAATAACATTTGTTATATTAATAATTCCAATATTTGTTGTATTAATATTTTACCCCTGCAGCAAAGATGATTTTAAAAACAATGTTTCATTATTTTGAGCGAGCCGTTTCCTGCAATTTCAGTTTTCAAAGATGATTTATTTCATTTCTACAATTAATTGTTCACTCGCGTCTCGAATCTCTGCAAACAATTTCAACGAAAACAACAATGACGACGACATCGCAAGATCATTGGACGTTTATCCATTATGTACGAACACCCAAAGATGCCCTTTAAAGATCTTCTTGGGGGTACTCCTCTCCCTGGGTCTTGAAACCACCGGGGACTACATTGCCCCTGATCTTAATAGTCCCCCGAAAGTCTATAGGGAAGGGCCTGGAGCACCAATGAATCAAAATTCAGAACACACGACGATGTTGAACGGCTATTGCCTGTTACCTGATTAAGCAATTTACAGGGATAAACGAATTAGTTAGGTGATAATTGGATGTGCCTTCACTAATTGGTCCTCCAATAACCGAATCAAAGTGCAGGGCCAACTGTCTGACACTGACTTCCTTCCCTGGAGAGGATCGGAGGAATTCTGATCAAAATTTTACGATCAATTCCAGTCCGTCCGTTCAGTTGATCACGCACGCATAGACAAGAGAGGAAGCACATCGAAAATGACATGCACGTACAAGCACACAGGCTCATGAACGGTAATGATGGTGATGATGATATGTTGGATCTCTTTGAATTGCTTTTTGGATTTTCTGATTGAGTCAATCACTGATTAAAGGATTAGCTTGTTGATTAATCAATCGATTGATCGACAACTCAAACACGTAGGAAAATAGGTGAACCAACAATGGACATGGTTGGCTGATTGATTCGTTGATTGATTCAATCATTTCAATCAATACAACTTTAAAATTCTTTCATCCTTGGTGATTGTGTCTCATTGGTGAAAACGTTTTATGTCCGACGAAGGTAATGAGATAAATGAGGCAAACGTTATGGCTGTGTTTATGCGACTCAAAATATTGCCTAGTCTAATTATGAATAATATTATGAATCATGACAACGTTATGGTTTTTATTATTAAAATAATAATATTATTATTTCATTATTTCAACAAATTATTAGTAAATAATATAGGTTGACGTTACGCTATTGTTGTAACGGGATTTAAATGTTATATTTAATATAATAATAGCAATTACTTATTATTACTATTATTATTATTGTTATTATTATTATTATTATTGTTATTATTATTATTATTATTGTTGTTATTATTATTATTATTGTTATTATTATTATTATTATTGTTATTATTATTATTATTATTGTTATTGTTATTATTATTATTGTTATTATTATTATTATTATTATTGTTATTATTATTATTATTATTATTATTATTGTTATTACTGTTATTATTATTATTGTTATTACTGTTATTATTATTATTATTATTATTGTTATTATTATTATTGTTGTTATTATTATTATTGTTGTTATTATTATTATTATTATTATTATTATTATTATTATTATTATTATTATTNTTATTATTACTGTTATTATTATTGTTATTGTTATTATTATTATTATTATTATTATTATTATTATTATTATTATTATTGTTATTGTTATTATTATTATTATTATTGTTGTTGTTATTGTTATTGTTGTTGTTGTTGTTATTATTACTATTATTATTATTATTATTATTATTAATATTATTATTGTTGTTGTGGTTGCTGCTGCTGTTGTTATTGTTATTATTATTATTATTATAATAATAATTATTATTAATATTGTTATTATTAGTATTATCTTTTTTTTTAAATTCTGTTTTGAGCAGATACGAACTTTTTAGGGGAATGGTGATGAATTGAAGTTGAAAATGCTCGGATTTTCTTGAAAGCGAAAGACATTGAAAATGAGTCAAAATTCTTCAGGTTCTTGAACTTTAACCCTAAAGGTCGGATGATCAAATCAATCGAAATGTTACGATTGCATTTCTATCCGAGACAATAGGAGCGATTTTAGTGGTATAAATAAATAAATTAAAAATAAATTACGTTAATCAGAAATTGTGTATTCAAAATTATTCAAATTAAAATTTATTAAATATATTATCGGCCTCTAAATAGTAACTAGCCAGTCCAGAGTTCATATTCACTAGTAGTATTTCTGCACTACAACCACCTTACCATGTCTCCATGTTGTGTATCTAATACGCTTTTATGCAATGCCCATTTCCAGGTCATGAATAATTCATCGACCTGCAGCCCTCGGAGTCCTTGACCTTTCCAGTCCCTCGGTGCCTCTTGCCTTGGGCTGTCACGTGCTTCGTGCAATTTGTGGACCTTCTTCCGATTAGGGTTGTTTTAGACGCCTGCACTCCTTCTCGACGTTGCCTCATTTTTTTTGAAGTTACGTTTCATTTTCTGGTCCTGAAATAAATCGAATTCGTAGTTACATATTGTCGTCTATTTGGTTGTTATTAATTTTTTATTCGACGTAAAATATTCATTTAAATTTATTACTTAGCATCAACTAGCTCACGTAAAATAATGGCTTTAATAGAAGCGATGCATTTTGGATACATGATGGAAACCTCCATCAAGATGCTGATCCGAGGAGTTTTGTCGTGTTTCGGCTCGTGGAGATCGGTGCATGGTATGGTTTAACGCAGATTCATAGTTGCATTATCCAGCCGAGGTTCTAAGGAGTTCAGGATTTATGCCTCTCCATCGCGATCTCTCACCTGGACCGAACATATCCAATTCACTTGGAAAAAATTCGAAAAACTTGTAATTCATTGCCAATTCGTCAGCTACGTTCGAGATGGGGTCTAGGAAATGCTTGGAGATGAAGAACAAGATCTCGATCATTCCAGGAGATTAGATTGTAGGAAATGAAGAAATCAAGGCATTCATTATTGAGCTTTGAAAGGGAGAATTTCACCGACCAATTTTTAGGTCATAAAAGGAAAGAAAATCGCTTTCATCAGCAAAATGTTCACAGGTAAATCGAGACAATAGGAAACTTGTTTGATGTCTGAGAAAATTCGTCATTTTGATGTACTTGTCAAAGATGGAAAAGTTTCGTTTCGTTTTAGTGTTTCTGAATGATCTCCAATTTCTTGAGAACTGAAGAGCCTTAATGGACATTTATTCATAAAATTAATGTCTTGCGTTTATTCCTAATTATCTTCGGCTAATAATTATCAATGAATTGTATTTATTGAAGAAAGGACCGTAAATAAATTAGCAACTGCCACATTGCTGCAAAGTGTCAAGAAGGCGAACTATTATTTATTTATCAGAATGTATTGAATTATTTCCATTTAAAAAAAAATTGAAACATGTCCTTAATGTTTTCCAAGAACGTTCAGGACATCATCATCATCATCGTCGTCGTCGTCAATTTATCATTTTAATTATAAACGAACAATATCCTGGGGAGGAATTCCAAAAGAGATGGAATGCTGGAAAGAATCTAGAAATATATCTAAAGCCAATAATCTCTCGGTGGAAGTATTTTTAATCGCGTTCCATTTTAATAATCTTTTCCTAAAATCCATAATTATTAAATCCATTATTATTCATAATAACTCTCACGTGGTCTTTCACTTCCATCCTTGAGAGCTTTCCGATTGGTTGAAATTGGAGTCCAACATGACTGAATAATTAATTTGAGTGGTTGAACAAAGTGATTGCAATCATTTCAACTGGTATTTATAAATTTCAGTCAATTCTCTCACATCTGGAACAGACAAAGCAGTCAAATTCGACTTTCAGAAATGTTAAAATCTTAAAACTTAAAAATGTATGACGTAGTCACTGAACACTAAGCCATTGTTAAAACTGTTTCGCGATTACTTCGATGAATTTTACAATATTAACTTTATCAAAAACGAAAATATTTTATTTAAAAAATTATTATTTAAAATGTTTAAATTCATTTGCTTATTCGATTAAAAGAAAATGTATTAATAAGAAATAATAAAGAAATAAGTCCATAAGTCCTTCCATCCATCGCCGTATCCATTTCAATTAAACCAGACAACGACCTTGACACTGCCTCAGTTGTCGGCATGGTAACAATAATTACAGGGTGTCACTGAGAGATTACGACGACGATGATGGCGATATTTTGAAATGCTGAATTTATTTATTTTAATCCTATTTAATTGACGTCGACAACGATGGATGGAAGCAATAGTGGATGACGGCACTCCCTCTCCGTGTTTAATGAATTGGCATGAAATGAATCACCCATCCCCCTTCCATCTGATAATGAGGTGTAGACTCCCTGCGAACCATTACACCACTGCCCCCTAGCCATCAGGACATCGTAAGAAGCGCATTTGGAATTAAAAACCACGCCAACTTCATCAATATAATTATCGCCATCTTCGTCATCGTCGTCATCGTCACATCTATTATTATCATCGTCATCGTCATAGCCATCCGGTGATATTGTTATTCTATATTTTTCAGTATCTTTATTCCTATTATCATCATTACTAACGTCATGGACATATCATCACTGTCATCATCACCGTTATCATTATTATCATCATCATCACCTAACACCACCCAACAACACAACGTGACTTCTCTATCCTTCCCTCAATTAAATCAAAGCCACAGAAACTTTTCTAAGACAATATCTTTTTCATGTTTTCAACAAAAAAAAATAAAAAAAATTAGATCATTAATAATTAAACAAAAAAATAAAAAACTAATTTCGTTCCATGGGAGAGGTTCTTGAGAGCATCCCCATGATTCTGAGCTGATGATGATACTTCATGTATGGAATGGAATGGCATGGAATGGCTTGGAATGATTTCAACATGGCTTCTGATCTCAGCACTCAGCGCTTTTCTCAAAACTTCTAATGTCTGTCTAACTCGAGAAGTCTTGAGTGCTTCCGTGTTTCCAGTTTTACAATGGAGACCATGACGACAACGATGATGGTGATATTGATTGTGATGACCTTTAAAGGCGTTTAGCTCTGCAAAGGTTCACAGTCACCTACTTCTGTGCTAGGTTATCAGCAGGTTTCAGAACTTTTCTCGCCTTGCAAAGCGAGTAAAAATTGTACGGATTTGCTTGACGAGCATCGATGAATTCATACTGATGGTTCTCAATTCACTCACTCTTGAGGATGAATAAATTATGAGAGGTGGGATAATGATGGAGTGAATGTCGTTTCCTGCTGGATGAGTTGATGCTGAGAGGAGTCGGGTAAACGATTGCCTCGGCATTAAAGATGATGAAGCGGAGAATGAAAATCAGGCGCAAATGAAATTATCAAGGGACGTGGAAAATTTCTGACAAATTTACTCGAGCTATTTCCAAAGTTTATGAAGAAGAATGAGAGACGGAAACAAAAATGATAACTTCCTTCTGACCTGATATACGAATTTTGACTGGACCTTATTCAAAGGTCAAGTTGATATTTGTAGAATAAGTAATTTGTTTCAAAAATACGCAAAAACTTAGAGTAAAGTTTCTCAAAATAGTTGGCGATGTCTGGTTACTAATTGACAAACGTCAACAAACATAACAAGGCCAATTCAATATGGCGTAAAACGACGCGAGGGTGTGACACTATAAATGAATATCGTCACATCCTCCTATCCAAATCAGTCTCTGTATCGAGCAGGAATCTTGATTATCCGTCCAGATCTTGTGACGACGGATGGTCGAGAACTTGGTGGAAGGATTGTCAGTTCTGGCTCTTCTGCATGCTGCGCTTGTGCCTGAGCTGGTTCTTCCATAGCCTGCTCGGTAACAGTTAGAGGAGGCTTTAGAGAAGCATACATGTTTCGATGTGCGTCTTCTTGTGGTTCCATCCTGAAGTCTTACTTCATAAGATCTGTAGGGTAACACCTTGCTGATAGAGCTTTTCTGCCAATCATCTCCGATCATCTGGCTTGAAACGACATTCAATGAGGGTCTTTCCTTGGCAGACATGATATAAAATGCCGCTTATTTCAGCTTGACAGCCCTCATAGTTTCCCGTATTCTTGTACTATTTGGGGTCTGCAGGAGGCTGTCTGAAATTGGCATCAATGTGCGGGTGCGTCGACCAAACACTACCTGAGCCGGGGAGTGTTGTGTGGCTTCTGATGGTATGTTCCTCCAATCCAGGAATGCAAGGAACGGATCTTGGTGATTTTCTACTTTCTAGCTTTACTCGTCAGATTCTTAACATCCTTCCATTCTACCATTTGACTGAGGATAGCGAGGACTGGATGTGTGGTGAGAAATCTCCCACGTCTTCATGAAATACTTAAAATACTTCGAAACAAAAGATGGGCCAATCGCTATCCAGCATAAATTGTACTTTCTCTAAAGCAACTACCAGCTTGGACAACCTTCTGCAAGATTGTCGTGATTTTGTTGCCAGGAGTTGGTCATCGAGTTCTATATAAAGGCTTGCTTCGGCACACTGCTGCAAAGTGGTTTGACTTTCCACAGCTTTGACAAGTCTTTCCGAAAGCGGGACATACTTTCCGATCCGCTTGTTGTCGTCGACAATATCGGCAGATTTTCGTCTGTGCAGTTGTTTTTGTGGTCTTATCTCGAAGTCGACTCACTGGTGATCTTCTGGCTGTAGATGTTGATTTCTGCTTGATCAAGTGCACGTCTTCATCTGAGATGACTCGAGATTGAGATACTGCTGATTCGGCTGCACGGCAGATGTCGATTGCTGTCTTGAGGTAGAGCTTTCGAGTTTGAAGTAATCGTCGTCGGGTGCTGTCGTCGGTGATTCCGGTGACAATTTGATCCCGGACAGTTGGGTCCTGGAAATCTCGCATGTCTTGACGAGTTTCCTGAGTGCTGTCAGAAATGACTCAAAAGGTTCGGCTGGTTCTTGTCTCTTTTGATGGAATATAAAGCGTTCGTACACTTCGTTGACTTCTCCAATAAAGTGGCTTTCCAAGGCAGCCATGACTTTCGAGATGTCATGAGAGTCTTCCTCTGGGAGGTCAAACGAAGCAAAAATGTCGAGTGCCTCGGAGGCAATGAAGCAAGGAAAATTGCCACTTGCCGCTCCTGAGATTCATTATGAAGTTTCGCAGCGATAGCATAATTTAAGTACTGCCGCTTGAATCTTCGCCATTCGAGTGCTGAATCTCCTGTTACTGTCATTGATGTGGGAACTGGAATCGAATTGGCCATCTTCTGACACCATGTAACGTTACCTAACGTCAAAAAACATGACAAGGCCAAGCTCTAATTCAATGTGGCGTAAAACGACGCGAGGGTGCGACACTATAAAGATATACATAAATATCGTCACAAGTTGCAACAATGGAATTTTTACAGTGATAAGAATGAGTCCAATGTGATCGCACCAACGCTGACAATGGACAAAAGTTAGTTTTATTCAGGATTTCTTGGAATCATAAGATATGCTTAGTAACAAAAGTTACGTCACCTTCTACCTGACTCGGAGTATTTCCGATGGATTTAATTTCGGTTTTATTTCGCATTTTATATGCCAAATAATTGTAATTCAAATTTTAACAAAAACGTGTGGGTTCAGATTGGTAACAAGCTGAATCTGGGTCGGACGAATCCAACAAGCCCTGGAAAGCTTATTTCTGCCTGATGATTTTAAATGTAATTTTTAATTTCTAAGACCACAAAATTTGTTTAAAGTTGATCACGAGATAGTGGATCGAGCAGAAAGTTTTTTTTTATTAAAACAAAATCAAAAATTATTACCTCTACCCAGGTCACGCATCCAAAGAAGGAAAGATCTTTCGAGATGGGAATCGTCTGGGAAAAGCAACTTCTTTAAACAAAATGATGAATGTTTGAAATATCCGCAGTGAATAATGGGTTAAGGAAAATGACAAGACATTCATCATTAGAGAATGGAAGGACTTTACGGAAAATTGCGAAGTAAAAGAAATGGGATGGTCGGACAATTTCCTGGAATCAGTGTCATTAAAGTTATTACGGTCGGATTTCAAATTCTGGCTGCAGATGATGATGAATTTCAATTAACATGACAGCATTTAAGATCTTTCATTGTTAAATTTTCTCGTGTGGCATTTAGTCTATTTTTAAATTAATTTTTATGACGGGATCTTCCGAAGAATGTATGCCTTACAAAATATTAAAAGCCACAATATTAAGTTTTACTTTTGAGAGTCAGTTTGGTCAACAATTTTTTTTATAAAACAATATTCAAGTAATATTAGTATTATAGTATTATTATTTTAACGAAGTATCTGTGAAAATGTTTCTAAAATATTATCTAAAATTTTGCTTATATTCATGAGGTACTTGTAGGCCTTTGGTAAGCTTTAGCATTAAGTTCTTACATGCCAAATTTTTATATTGAAATTGTATTAACGTTAAGCGTGAACTATGTCGTTCAATACCTTTTTAAATTTGTCTGTAGCAGACAATTAAAACCACAACCTAAATTAAAGTCGGCTAAATAATTTATTACAATTAATATGTAATTTCATTAAAATTAATTATTTTAAATTAATTTACCTGTTTTTAACGCCATTAGACGTTTTACACTTCAATTCATTTTTGGCCTGCATAAATTGCTGTCCGTCATAAACAGTCTCGAGGGCACCTTCCCGTTTTGCCTGGGACTTCAATTTCGCAAAATGGCGTCCAAAACTAGCGATGACGATAAAACTCTTGCTCAAATTGATAATGAAGCTTTGATAAAGTTCAACGAAAAGTTGAGACAGCAATTGGAGCGCGAGAAAAAAATGATTAGACATGTAGAATGGAGAGGAAACAAGTTGCCTCCTTTTAGCATCGAGCCGATGGCTCATGAACGCCAGAGGCTTGAAAAACCAATGACGGCAGAAGATAGAAGACTTAGGAAGCAATGGCTGGATGATCAGGTTCTTGCACCACATGAGCCCGTTTACATACCTGAACTTTATCCAAAGAACCCCATAAGAAGATTTCTTGCCAAGCCATGGGATGTTGCTTTTGGTGCACTGCAACCAGTTATTGTAAGTTCATTTTCATATTGCAATAACAGTCATAAGTGCATTGAATAAGCAGATATTGTTTTGCCTTCAAAATGAATAAAAGGCATAGTTTTAGTTTTATTTTAGTGGTTATGTCATTATATTTTATTAACAAGTATAATTAATTCTGGATTGCAATCGATCCCTACAATGCATTACACTTCACCATTCACATATTATCTTTCTAATCATTTTCTCTTCAGTTTAAATATTGTTTTTTTTTTTCTGTAACAATTTTGGACAATTTCTGCATTCACCCGAGATGAAACTAATTTTTCAGGGAAAAAAGGCTACTACCTATGGACGATTTTTTATTCCAAAAATTGCAATGGCAATAGCTACCGTGTATGGCACGGTCTACTACATGAAGTACAACTATTCCGTAAGATTTGCTACTTTCCACGATTTAATTTCGAATGTTTACCCAATGCTAAGTTACTTGTGCCATAACAACAGTATGAATAATTGCGACATTAACGTTCTTGAAAAAAGATGGGATTAAACATTAATTTCCTTGGCAGCATTGGACCCACGTAAATGGATGGCACATTTACGGTTCAAAGCCTCCTGTTTACTATGTAAGTAATTCCCTGACCATGAAAGCTTAACCTTTGTCAACATTTTTTTTTGACTTTTTGTGATGACTTTCTCGTCTACAGAAGAGTCAAAAGATTGCTCCGAAGGAGCACGACGACTTCTTTGACAAAGGCTTCAAGCATCGCACAGTTCTGAGGGGATCAAAGACCTCCTTTGTCCCTTGAACCTTGGTGGCCGAAACATCTTTTAGGAAGCAATTCTCGACAGATGTCGATTGCTTGTGGATTTCAGATGAAACTCAAAGTAAACTTAGTTTAGCTTGGAAGTAATACAACTTTGGAAAGCACATTCTTTGTAGTTCATTGAACCCAATTCAAAGTTATCTCCATGAGTGGCTTGCGGGAACTACATTCGAAAATACTCATCAGACTGAAAGATTAGCTAAAATAAGCATGATTTGGCGAATTGGTTAAAGAAAAACTAGTAAATCCTCAGAAATAAGATGATCGGATTTGCGACAAGGGCCGTAACAGTTATCCGACTAATTTTTCCGTTTCGTCCTGGATTTTTGGTCGCCATTTGAATAACGAGAATGTGCTTGGTGTGGAAGTCAGCAAGTTGATGGATGGTGAGGGATGCTGCAAACATTTTGAGCACGACAGGAACGGGCTGCATTGATTATTCGCCGAAAGTTTATCAACTTAACTAATAAAAATGACATTTTAGCGGAGTCAGAATGAATGATGAATCTGGTTGGACATTAAAATGCTTAAAATGAAGCAAGTTCTGGAGCCTCGAAGGCAGATCGACAAAATGCAAACAGAAAATTAAACTGAAACTAAATGTCAGTGGCATGAACACTAGTAGCGAATGTTAAATTTCAAAAAGTGAGACCAGGAGCAAAATTTTGTCGATCAAAGTCTAATTAGATTGTAACCTTGTGCAACAGTTCTTCAAATGATTTCCAAAAACATTGCATCAAAACTTCAAAGTTCAGTAAAATAGCACAATAGTGGAATATAAATATAGCAAACGAAAACAATTCAAAATAGGAACAGCCCACGAGATTCAACCGTGAAACAATGCACTGATCATTTGCACTTTCAAGCATATCTTCGGATATGGAACGATCGACAAGGTTTTTCAAGTATCACATTTCTTGGTCAGAATACACTAAGATTGAGGCACATGCCTCCAACAATGTTTGATCCAACAGTGAGATGCTGACTAAATGTTGAAACACAGCTACAAGTTTTTGGCTCGGTATAGTCACAAAGATTGGCATTTTTGGTTGGTGTTTTGTGGTAGCACTTTGATAAAGTTTGTCAGCAAGGGATCAAGCTGGTTGCCCAAGACTTTCCTTGCTGTGTGACTGCAAGGAACATTGCTTCACATTAAATCTTTAAGATCAAATTTTATGAAAATTTAGTTACTTCATTCTTTAAATAATTAATTTGAATTTACTTCTCAATAAGTCAAGTGACAAGAAATAGTCTCATCAATAGTGAATAGGATTGGCACAAAGTACCCAACTTCATATGTTTAAAACATTTCAAAAAAAACTTTCCTCTAATATTTCTAAATTCTCAAAATATTAACTTTATTATCTCTGAATTACTGCAATAAGAAGTCAAAACGAAAAGCCAACCCAGGAATAATTTTCCTTGAGGAATCCATTCATGGGGAGGCGTTCTTTCTTCTCAACCAGCAGATTGGAGGGTATCCACCCTTCATTCTTGGGGTTGTTTGCCTCCCTGATGAGGCTCCACCCCTCCTGCCCAGGGTCAACAAGGACGACCTCTGTGCCCATCTTGAGGGACAGTTCGTCGGGTCGTACCGCCGAATGATTCCTCGCAATGACGTACATTTGGCCTGCCACCTAATAATTATAAGTATTATGAAATTGTCTTTTAGCCTTCTAATAAAATAATTTGAGAAGTAACATTAATTGATATTAATATATTAGATGTCATTTAAAAAAAGAAATTTCACTATAGTTTCCCTTGTTTTGCTATTTCTACTTCAGGAGATATTAGATTAGAACACAAATTCAGTTCTATTCAGGCAGGTTTATAAAATAATTGTGCAATAATCATTATCACCACTAACTATGGCTATTATTCTCACCTCAAATACCATTTACAAGGCTCCTTGCAAAGATGAGGTGAAATTTAAATTCTTTAAACACAAAAACAAAGAATTGTCAACCTTTGATAAGTCGATCATGGATGAACTCAGAGATGCTTTTCTATCGTTCATCTGCAGACTGTCGTTGTTGTTCAGGCTGTTGTTGTTGAGGGGGTGGAGGCCATTTCGGGATGTTTTGCTTGTCGAGATATGATTAAGTTGTAAGCATTTCACACACAAAGTGCAGTTGTTATCAAATAATAATTAAAAAATAATTAAATTGCAGGAGTTAAAAATATTTAAGACAAATACATTCACAATAATAACATTCAAAATGTATTTAATGCCTAATGCTTAATTATTCAAACCTTGGAGATCTTACAGGAGTTCTGAAGCTGTTCTTATTCAGGTTATCATCTGAGACAGACAACAAACATCGTATTCGTAAAAAAAATATAATAATTTTGACACTGACTTGTGAATATTTTAGACTAACTTTTGATTTTCTCAAACTGCCCCAAAAGAATTCGCTTGATTTCAGAAACCCAGAAGTCCTTGACATTAATGCCTGAAGCCTACAGAGAATAAAAATAAGATGATTTTGCAACTATTGCTGGTCCCTTTTATTTGATTAACATAAATTTTTAGGTCCACCACAATCTTAAAATTATATTTTAGCACTCGTAACTCGAAGCACAAGTGATTCTGTAGGTTTTCCAATACCTGGATGATGTAAGACTCGTTGGTCTTGTGGAGGGAAAGTTGGAACTTCTTCTTGTCTCCCTTGACATTCTCAGTCAATGCCAAATCTGCAGTCTGCAGTGAAAAGACAATCAATTAGAAGTTCATCAATTAGACAATCAAGTAGTTGCAAAATAATAATAATGATGATGATGATAATAATAATAATAACAAGAAGAATAACAATAATAATAATAAATTGACCAATAATTAGTCAACCAATTGGAGTCAAACACCAGCAACTCACTGGCAGAAGGGCCTTGAAGGAATAAGTGGGACTTCCATTTCCATTGGATTCCAATTTTTTGCAGATGATGATGAAAGTCTCGTAGAGGAACAAGTGTCTTGTTGATCCAGATTTGTTCTTCAAGAAACCCCAGGATTTTCCACCCTCCACCTGGACAAGGAATGATCCCTGTTGGATCAACTTGCCACCTGCTGACAGGTCTCCCTAGTAAGAATAATTCAATTAGTAAATAGAATAAAAATAAAACAGTATTAGTGAGAAGCAACAAATGATCGGGCACCTCGAATCCGTCAATGGAAATGAGACTCATGGCAGCTGATGATTTTTCGATCAACTTTCCGATGACTTCGACAGCTTCTTTGGCACTTTCCAGACTCTGATCCTGATTGCAATACTTCACCAACTCCTGAAATTAAAAATTTACATTTTCTAAATTTTAAAGTTTCAGTCTTTAAAGTAACAAGTCTAAAGCCATAGGGGTTACTCTACAAGTGTTACTTGGTGCTTGCAGACGTTTCAAGATAAGTGCACTTTTTAAACTTTCGATCCTTGCAATCATATTAACTGGTTAATACTTGGAAACAAACAAAAATAATGCCTTTAAGAGTTTGTGATAAATTGGAAGTTGTTGGATGGGTTTGCTCAGCAAAACATCCAGTGGCTCGTTCGATGCAGCCTTTTTCTGACATTCCTAAGCAAATGAGGTTGTTTTTATTTTATTAATGTGTAATTTAAATATTAAACTTTAACAATATTAAACATGATCTTAAAATTTACTGAATAATTAGAACATAAACTATTTGTAAACTATCAGTAAATCATGGTAATGTACAAAAAGACAATGTTCTTTTTGTTAGTTGAATGCTTTGCTTAATCTGCTTGGTAAGTGTTTTTTATTCAGGGTCAGGCTGACATCCTTAAAACTGAGCCTTACATTGTTGAACTGTAATGCTCAGGTTTTCAAATAAATTTTAAAAAACAACTTAAATATCTCTAAAACAATCAAACTTACCTTCATGAAATCACAGCTTATGACTTTATACAGAAGTTCAGTACTGGCAACTTTGTTTTTACAAAAGTCAATGTACAGTTTGTTGAGATCATCTTTCTGGAATATTGATTAAAAGCAAGAAAGTTAAACATTTTCCAAATTTAAATTTCCCAACAATAACATTTAAATCTTGCTGGGTAATACTTTGCAAAACAACACCCAGTTGATATTTAAATTCACCTGGAAAAGTGAAAAGTTAAAAATAAACAACCACCCAGCCTGTTACTAGCCCAAGTTAGCACTCATCATCAAAATGAGTCATTCCATATTCCGTGAGGCATGAAAACCAATTGCAAAACCACCAGTTAAAAATGGATAAAAATCAGAGTTAGTTGCAAAATTTATTTCTGACTCACGTGGATTATGAACGAAAAACAAAATGCTTCGACGGATTTCATGTCCTCGGCGCTCTCGAGTTCTTTCAAGAAAATGCTGAAGTTGAAAGGAAGCGCTCGGAATAAATTATTTTGAGGAGGTTAAAAAAGTCTCAGTTAAGTGTAACAACGCAGCATAAAATAGTTTAAAATAATAATTAACTAGCTTAAAGAGATTAGCTTTTTAATGTTTTTAATAAAATACAATTAATTAAGTTTAATATTTATTTACAGTTATATTCAAGACAAAAAGTGGTATGCAGGTTAGCCCAGAGGGTCGCATTCCTGCATGCAGCAGTGAAAAGCAGTGCACGGTGTGCCGTCCACCAGGGAGCACCCTTGGGACGTGATGCTGCATAAATAGTCTTGCAGTCGTACCACCTCCACATCTGGCACGATCACACGAGGTGCTCACAAAATCAGCTAAATACAAACAAGCAAACCTTAGTAGTGGTTCAAAATAAAACGTACTCAGAGTGGAACGAGAAGAGTTCACTCCAATTGGAGAAAAGTTCATTCTTCCGACCGACCAGCTCCTCCGGCAGCATTGGCAACATGTCGATCGATTCCATTTCCTTGACGTAACTCTGCATCACGAGATCGAACGACCATTTGAAAATAATTCAACGTTAATGGAGAATCAATGTTTAATATTGACAAGGCATTCTTGATGGTTAAGTAATAAAATTATTAAAGAATATAAAACAATAATATTGAATTTATTATATAAAATAACAATATTGAATAAAATTAATATTGCATTAATTAATTTTCAAACAATTTAAAAGTCCATTTCGACACAAATCATCTCACTTTCATGACTAACTGAAGGCCATCCACATACAACCTCTCTGCAGCCACAACTTCTGCTATAGCATCACTAAGAAAAATATTTAATGTTAAAAAATATGAAACACATTTACACATCCCTCCTAATTTTATGCAATAATTTCTAAACTGTTGACAAAAACCTTCGTCTGGCCAGCAAGTTGTCTTCTTTATCTGGACTCGGAGACAGCCTGCTCTTGATGGAATCCAAGTTTTGGGTGCTTTTTGAGAACCTTCTCTCGAGTTTACCCTGCAATGGAAGGAACCATGTCTTTAGTCGTGCAATAAAAAAATGTAAATTAACAACACAGCAGATGGAAAAATTAAGGTGCAAGTGATTTGTAATTAAATGATATTAATTTTAACATGATAAAATATCTGATTTACAAGTATCTAGTATTTTTAGAACATCTCAGCCATCGGATGAGACGAGTGACCCTCAACAATCGAGCGTCAATCAAATGTGCCGAGCAATGTCCATGCAATTTTAAAGCCGGTTCACGTGGAAAACGACGAGAGGCAGAAGGAACAACGTCGACAACGTACTATTTTCTTTAAGCTGAATCTTCGTTTTGGCTTTGGCTGGTCTGACTGAACAGTGAGCTGTTGCGAGTACTGCATCGGGGCTTGACCATTCGGGGGGGTCGAGAGGTTTACCATGGAAATGGAAAAAGGAGAAAGAACGTTGCCGTTGCTTTCACTGCCACTGCTGTTGTTGGTGGTGGTGGTGGTTATGATGGGAGGTGAGATGTGCGATGGCCTCTCTGTGCTGGGCAGCACGACATGCACCGGTTTGGGACTGTGCTTGATGACGATCTGGGAGCACAACTGGGTCCTGCATTTGGTCAACATGTTGAGAACATCCTCCGAGCGGGACAAGATGCTCTCCACGCTTGTCTGAAAGAATATTTAAGCAATTTTCAGTCTGAAGTGCTTTGATCACTCTTTCAGTTTCTAAAGAACATTAAAAAAAACAAACTTTGACAGGCACCACCCACTTGACCAGTGATCGAGAAGTTGTTTATCGAAAAGATTTCTAAATACATTTAAAAATCACTTTTAACCTTAAGCTGGGGAGGACTGAGGAGAGAATTGAATTTCTGATGGAATTCCTTCGGGTTGCTGAAGCCGAGGTTTTTGAATCCACCGATCATGGAGTCCAAATCGCTGATGGCCTTCGTGATGTGTTCCGAAGAATGGTTTGGTTCAATTGCCTGGGAAGCAAGGAGATCGACTCCTTTGGAGCACCATCTCTCAGCCTGTGAATTTTATTGTATAATAAAACATTCTTCAGATCACTAAATTCAATTTCAAGCATAAAATGTTTCTTTATTTCATGCATTTATCCATTCAGTTTGAGGATTGGCAAAATGTGCCTCATGAGCAAGCAACATTTTTCATGCATTTCTTGAGAAGTGTCTGCTTGTCACCTCGGAAAATGACAGGCATTGAAAAAGATGAAGTCTTAGCTTGATTTTGAGTTAGAAGCAGAACTGTGGATGTTGACAGGAGAAAAGAGTCCTCATGCAATTTTGGAGAGTAAAAGTGACAAAAAAGTAGAATGTTTATCAAAGTGATAAACAAAAATACTCTGTTGGGTCTGCAATTGAGACTCTCAAAAACATTAAAACACTCTCAAGAAAGATATTTGGCTCCTCTTGACTAAAGTAAGCCAGGCTTTAATTTAGTCAGTCAGTTAATATATTTCCATCATACTATGACTATGAAATCATCATTAATAAATAACCACCAGTCCAACCATGCATTCATCCATACATTTGTCCCTGGCAAATTGATTATTATAATAATTGATAAAAGATAAATGGTAAATAAATAATTTTAGTTAATCACATCTTCTGCAGACATATTCAAGAGGAAAACAACATAATCACGTTTTCAATCGAGTCGAACAATTCCTTAGACTTGGAGGCAGTGTCGATGCCAGAGTTGAGCAGTTGGTCGTAAGCCCGAATGATCCTCTCAAGTTCCGAGCACTTTGGCCTGATGCAGTCCAGCGCATAGTGATTCTCCTCGATGAACTTTTGACCCCTTAATTTCAGGACATCTGCTCGAGTGATGTCATTCTAGGAGGAGGAGGAGGAGGAAAAGAAGAATGAGGCAGTTAATTTACTAATGCAGATGTCAACTTCATCATAATCATCATTAAACAACAAACTGTTGCAAGTGCAACATATATAACATATATTAATACAAAAAAGTAAACAAAAATGAACTTATAAATACACAATACTTTTCTGGCATCAACAAACAACAAACTATCAAACCATATGACACATGATTACAATTCCATAACATCAACATCACAATAACTCTTCAACATCATCATCATCAACACAACAACATAAACAGATGTAAGATTTGATATGGTGCACGATCAAGACACATTGGCGCATCGGATAACGATGGATTAATCGAAGTCATCGGTCGAAAGCTTTCAAAACCTTCGAGGACTCTTCAAACTTCTTGAGTTCAACGAGGAGTTCGTTTGCTTTGAGCGACGACTCGCACTTAATCTCGAGCGACTCCAAGTACTTCAAGTGCTTGTCGCAAGTGAACTGGAGCTGAAAAATAATGACGAAGATGTAGTCGACGACAATGATGACAATAACGCCAAAGTGAGTTGTGCTTGAAACGGGCAATGCTACAACCTTGTCATCATTACTTGAAAGAACATTTGTGTAATTACCTCAAATGTCATTGTCACAACTACTTGTAACATTAATTATTTTCAATTAATCATTCACAGAATTAATGGTTTATTTATTCAGGTTTTTACGATCTATTATTCCTAGTTATATTTTGATTAGCGTAATAAAAATTCACCTGTTTGAAATCTTCTTCAAACTTCCTGAGCTGCAAGCATTGCTCGAGTTTGACTTTGTGCAACTTCCAAAATGACTCAAAACTTTTGGCTGCTTCTTCTACTTGAGTCAACAGCCTGTTAATAAATGTGAATTTGAAACAATTCAAGCTAAAATTATCACAGAAATCAGCAATGCATGGCATTATCGCATTGTTGGCTTTAAATCCGCAAAACCTGCATCCTTCAAGAAGCA